>CATIWR010011343.1:0-13019 GCA_949677035.1 Omphalea diandra
TTCTTCAAAATATGTCGCGCGCGACTTGGATATATCCCTATTTAATTATATATATATATATATATATATATATATATATATATATATATATATATATATATATATATATATATATATATATATATTTATTTATTTATTTATTTCTACACTATTTTAATTAATAAAGTAATATAATCAAGATATTCAAAGTCAGTACTAAAAAAAATACGGGCATGCTCCAAAAAGCATGGATTTCAACTTTAGAACAGTAGAAAATAATGTCCTTGCCAAGCCTAGAAATTTGACAAAGTTGATTGCCGCACAATATTAGAAGATGCATATTACAAACATGCAATTTCCAGCATCCCATGAACTAGGTCCGATATCAGAGAAGGGATATTTAGCCTTGATTTTCCATGCCAGATGAAATAATATTAATGCTTGCACCTTGTTTGGATGAGGTGTTTGTAATGGATTGGAATCGATTTAATTGATTTAGAAAAAAATTTGGTGTTTGTATTGAAGGGAATGGATTGAAATGGAAGGGTTTGGTAAACCCATCCAAACCCTTTCAAACCAATAAACTGCAAACACCCCAAATTGAGGTGTTTGCACCGGTTCACATTATTTGAAACATAGAAATTACATATTCGCCCATTTCTTCTTCCCCTAGCCGACCCACAACAGATAAAAGGGAGAACAACACTGCAAGCAGCCGCGCTCGACCTCGACCCTCTGCCAGCTGCTGCTCTCAACTCTCTGCAAGCAGCACTAGGCGAGATAAAGGTATCATGTAGCTTTGGTTTTGAAATAATAAGGATCCTCTAGGTATTGAATGAATTGTGGAGCGCACTTTTCATCCAGGAAATGATGTAAAATGTATTTTAACCCATCCCCTTCCCTGCTGGAGCATTCTTTGATTGTCAAATTCTTTGAGAAAATATCTTGGCATACACAATTAGTACTCTTGATTAAAATACTTATTAAATATATAAATTTTATAAAATTATAAACAATTAAAAATATATATCCCCTTATTAAAATTTTTTTAAATATATATTTTTGAAAAATGTATTTGATAATACAAATATAATATGATTTATTGAAAATACGTATTATCAAAATATAAAACAAGTGATAGATTTTCTAAACATAAAAATATAAAAATATATATGAGAAGGGCATTTTTGGTTGAGTGTTTAAATTTTTAATTCATCTACTCATATTTAAAATTAATTTATTTTCTTAATTAAAAATGTTAACTTTTCAAACTATTTATATGTAATTTTTTAGGAAAAATTATAAAAAAAATTAATTATTCACATTTTTTGTGAATAAAAATAAAATATAATTTTTGAATAATAACAATAAATTTATATTTTAATATTAAATATTTAGTAAATGAAAAAATAAAAGAAAATTATATTTATATGTATAAGAGTATTTTTGTCAATTTTTAAGTTAACCTTCCATTTCATTCCATTCTAGCGCAAACAAACAAAATTACTTTCAAACCATTCCATTTCATACCTACCATCTCAAAAATAAATATAATTTAACACTTTCTTTCCAAACCAAATCAATCCATTCCATTCCATTAATAACTCTTTCAATCCATTACAAACACCCCATCCAAACAAAGTGTTACTGAACAATTTATATATGTGCAATAAAAACAAAATGATTATACCTCTCCCCGCACCTACTTTTTGGCAGGATTATGCAATCACTTTCATTTTGTATTCTTCACATGTAAGAGAAGGCCAACAAAATCAACTCAAAAAAAACTTAGTGCCACCGTAGCAATCAAATTACACACTTTTTGTTCTCAAAAAATAGTCACCAACAGTAAAAAATAAGTGTTCTCCCAATACCACATTGGCTGCAGGCTGATTTTCAATGCAATCAACTGTTATCTGAAGAATATAAGAGTCAAGAAAGTTCCATGAGAGAAATATGGCCAATATGCTTTTTGCCACAGTTACTGAAATATATTTCAGTATCTGAAGAATATAAGAGACAAGAAAGTTCTATGAGACACGTACTAAGAGCATGTTTGGCATTACTATTAGAAAATTTTGATTTTAAGATGAAAAAATAGAAGAAAATTTTTCTCATATGTGATTATAGATTTTTTGAATATAAGTTTTAAATAATTGTTGATAAAATCTTCAAAGATAAGTTTTTTCAAAGTCAAATTTTTTATTTATAAAACTCGCATTAAAAAAAGTTATAATCAATTAGGAGAGAGAATTTCTTCCCTTTTTTTGTCTCAAAATCAGATTTTTTTAATAGCAATGCCAAACATGCTCTAAATATGATCAATGTGCTTTTTGCCCGTTACGGAAATATACTTGGGTAAAAGCAGAAACCAAACCTGGCCATTTCTATGCTGAAATTCCGATCTCAAATTAGATTGATCCCTTGATAACAAATAAGTTTCCAGTCCTTGTGTAAATTTTGTATTTCCTGCAACCATTAAAGAACATCAAGGACGGGATAAAGGAGAATCCCAGCCATGGATTGCCTCTGGCAAAGAATCACAACCCACAGAGGTAGGGAGAGAATCATGAGGACAAGGGCTAGATAGTGGGAAGTGGTTGGGGGGGAAGACTCAAGCAAGGAGGTAACCTGCATATAATGCAAGAATAGCATCAGAGTTGAACACTAGAGCAGCTCTTGCCAAATAAATGGTGAAAGACAGTTCATTGACATTGTGGTAGCTCTCCTCTCCAATTACAACCTGAAAATGGCGCACATCATTTTATATGAGAAATAAAATACTTGAAAAATGAATGCACATGCATGTACACACACTTCTCGCTGTTTACAATCTGTGGTTTGTATATCAATTCATATGGGTCAGAAAACAAATGAAACAAAAATATCCAGACGTTCTTCCCCATCATTTTGTTAAGCAAATTGATGGAGTAAAAGCAAAACAAAGGAAGCAAGCTTTGGAACTCCACTTAACAATTGACAGACGCACCCATATAGACCTGTGCAAATCTAAAAAGACCTGAATACATAACAAAAACAAATTTACTCTTTTTAGCAGATCACAGAGGGGCACACAATTTATCCAAGATCAAGTTCATTAAATTAAATCGTCAAGAGACATTGAAAAGCAATTATAACAGTTTGGAGGCCAAAAAACAAAACTCGATCATCACTTGCAACTCTTTGATCTAATTCTTAGAAAAGTTAAAAAGTTGGGTCCTGAGACTCCAATGTAATGATGTGTTTTATAGTGAGTATTAGTTCGGATTAGAAGTATGGAAATGTAAAGATTCCTTCAATTGAAAATGCATTTTAATCCATGAAACTTACTTCTTGTCGCATCACAGTAGAGGGTAGCAATGGAGCTCCAATTGCATCCCTTATATATTGTTCCTGCATGTAAAAGAACACGGATCAAAACTTCAGCTCCAAGCACCGATAAAGATTAAACAATAAGAATTGACAGGCTGATTTTGCAAATATACATCTGTAACTGCGAGCATAACTTTTCACGTTTCAGATATATTTAAAGCAGGTATCAGTAAACGCATCCATAGAATGGATCTAAATGGCTAGAAAAAATAACAGCTGTGCACAATCATTTCTTATCAGAAAGTTGAACGCACGGCAAGACAGCCATGAAAAGCGCAACAAAATGCCTCCTCGCAAAAAATGCAGCAACTTAATTGAGTGATAATGAAATGGAAAAGGAGAGGGGATGGGGGAAGAAAAAAAATGATTCAGAAACTCCACAACCCACAATGAGTGAGAGGGGGAGGGTGGAGACATGGAAAGCAATAAAATATGCACTACTTCTATCCCATCTTAATTGTCCACTATTTCTTTTTAGGATATGTCAAAATGCATGCCCCACTTATATATAAAAAAAATTAGTTTTCCTTAGTTACCTGTCATTAATACCATGTGAAAAAAGTGAAAATAATTGTAACTTCATATTTTCAAGCCAAAGAGAGAAAAAAACAAAATTCAAAATTGTATTGAACGGATATATGACAAAAGATAGAATGAAAATGTGAATTGGCATGATATAGATTATCTTGTCTTAAACTATGTATAAAATGAAAGATGACGATCAAAATGGGATAGAGGGAGTACAACTTAATCAAGTTTCCAATACCAGAATTATTAGTCCCAAGAAAATGAGAGCAAATATCCTGAGTATATTCTCATTGTGTTTGTGTTTGTGTTTGTAGAAGCAACAAATATTACCTGTGAATTCAGAACCCGTTCTGACTTTGTTTTGTCTTCATCCAAAGACTCAAAAAAAACATCCACCACATCTGTAGGTTCCAGAGCAATCTTTTTTCTCAACTTCTGAATTCTATTAACCACCTACAATAGGCAAGGTTCAGCCAATCCATTCACCAAAAATCAACCCTCTTTATAGACACCAACAAGATGGATAACATAATCAAAGTACAGTAGTAAGGTCTGGAAACCAAAAGATTTCAAGATACATCATAGTGCCACTACAGTTTTGCAAACACAATCTTACCCCAAAAAGAACAGATTTTTGGATGTTCGAATTTCTAGAGTAGCTAAAAAACATGGAGAATAAATTTTAAATTTACAAAACTGAAATAAATTTTAAATTTACAAAACTGAAAACGACATACACAAACCATTCATGTAATGAAGAATACCCAGTAATTTAGAAGATACCTCGCGAGCAACACCAGCCTCATACAAGGATTCATCTGGGCGCAGATCCATAATCACCAAAACATCACCTAAAGTATAAAGGAAAATATATGATGCATATGGCACACCTGGACCACAAAATGGTAGCATAACTGCATAAAATCCAAAACTACTAGTTCCTATCATCTCCAGCAGCATCTATCTCCTTCTCTGTCAAACCATTAGGACGTTTGAATTCCCGAACAATCTATTAGTCCAGAAAAAAGAACAGACAAATTAGAATATTAGCACAATGTCGGCCAATCCTTTGAAAATGGAACTCAATAAATGAGCAAAGACTGAGGATTCCCAAGAACAAGAAAAAGAGGGAAAACAAGCTTTCATTGGAAGCAATATGAGGTTAACATCCAGTACATAGATGAAATCACAACTATACTACTGACATTAGAAACTGATTTTTAGATATCCAAACAAAACAAGGTACATGAATTTTCTCAAAGAATGAGGAGGAATAATATTTCAGAAGATAGAAATGAAGATTAAACGGAATAATATTTCAGATGATAGAAATGAAGATTAAATCTGACAGCCTTATTAAGAAAGTTGTAATGTGCCCACTGAGAATTTTTGAATACATGAAATGGGCCTCAATATGGAATGTCCACGCGAGTATTCCATCAGAATATGCCATTGCATAAAAATCAATCCCATTTTTATTCACATGAAAGAACTTGTAACTTTCCATACTTTAAATGATTGAATACATGAAATGGGCCTCAATATGGAATGTCCACACGAGCATTCGATCAGAATATGCCATTGCATAAAAATCAATCCCATTTTTATTCACGTGAAAGAACTTTTCCATGCTTTAATGATCCCAACCACATAAACAGATGTTATGCAGATTCTCAGTGCAGCTCTTCATACAGATTGCACATAGACAGAATGTCATAAACTAGACAACCCAGCAACAAAAAATTCACCTTGATATCAGCCAGCTTTAAGTTGTGTGAAGCAATGATAACTCCTCCAGCTCTCTCAAATGCTAAGATATCTTTCTGAGACATTGCTTTAACTTCCTTGGCAACAACTCCCATTGATTTTCCAAGTCGTTTACCTAGCACACTAGAAGAAAACAACATAGAAACTTAGGTAAGCACAGAACAGTAACATAAAACCTTCTTAATGGAAAAACATTTGCATACCTAAAGTCAGGCTCTGCACGTAGAGAAGCATACTCCAGAGTATCAATACATGGGACAAGGGATCTTACATCGAGTTCTTCCAGCACATACTGACATCCAAGTAGAATGCATCAATTATAAAAGCTAAACAAATAACAAAAAAACAGAGGAGGAAACCCACCAGAGTGAATGTGCACAAACCACAACAGAACTATTGCTTCATACACTAACCACAAATAAAAAGTTCATGAAAAAACGATCGACCATGGAATCATTAATAAGATCACAATTTGTATATCCAACAGATCATACATTTTACTTCATGTCATTGATTCTACTGAAACAGCAAAAATCCAAAAGGAAACCTTTCACGTGCCATACTAATTCTAAATGGCCTCAAACTAGCTTTATATTAAACAAGCCCAAGAAAAAAGAATCATCAGATATGTACTGGTAAAATGGCAAGCAGGAAACTATAGGATACTCAAAGGCAAATAGTCTCTCTCAGAATCATTTTGCAAAAAGTAAAAGATTAGCTCTGGACTTTCATTTTAATTTGTAAATTAGTCAAAATGTTAGTGATAAAAAGAAATGAGAACAATTGACATGTTAGGACCAATAACAACAGGCAACGGAGATATGTGCACCATCAAGTAATATAATTGTGACAAAAAGATAATGCCCCTCCACTATTGAAATAACACTGTTAACTTAAGCTGATAAGAACATGGACTGTGATTAAATGATAATTGATTATCAACAGGCAAAGGAGATATGTGCAAATATTAATTAATACAACTGTGCGAAAGATAAACCTTCACTATCGAAATAGCATTGTCAACTTAAGCTTATAGGAACATCAAATGTCCCCAAATAACAACTGATTACCAACAGGAAAGTTAGTGGAGTAAAGAATAACATTGATCTATCTAAAATGTCCCCAAAGAGAAAAGAATAGCATAAATCACACAGACAGCCAAACCAAATGCTCTTAAAGAGACATGATCAATTTCACATGTAGAAATGAATTACAAGTATATAGCCAGCCAATTTATTCACAAACCTCTTTTAATTTTCCAGCTATATCATCAAGAAAGTCTGCATCAGGATGCACTACTATCATTTCCCTGCAGTTTTTAAATAATAACATTATAAAAAGAAACTGAGAAAGCAAAGCCAGAATGCAGAAAGCAAACTAAAAATATGATCGAACAAATAAGCTACGCACCGCAATGGAGATTTCAGAGGTTTGTTGTGCCGCTCACGGATATTACGAGCAAGATCAATAACAGTTGTCATCCTTGAAACACTTTGTTCAATACGTTCATCCCTCTACAATGGCATTGGAAACCCGAGCAATAAAACAAGTACCACTGGGCTTAGTAGCAGATATGTTTAAAATAATTTGTGAATTATGGATTTTTGGAAAAGATTAATATCATAATTAATGAGTCACCAAAAACTGCAACTAGAAAAGGTCCGAAATTTGATGTGATTCAATAAATCAATATAAGTCAGAGAGACTCAACCATATATCATGTAAAGTTTATATTTAAAAATAAATAAATAAAATGACTTCTCCAACTTCACCAAAGAATTTTCCAGAATTCAAAAAAATATAAACCCCAGATAACCAAATTGACCACAACTTTGCAGTTCCTAAAGCTTGGAGCAAAGAATAATACCTCTCCCTCTTCTTTAGGAAAACTGCAGAAGTGAATGCTTTCCTCTGCTCCAGTATAAACTTTCCGCATGTTTTGATATGAAACTTCCGTGAAGAAAGGTGTGAATGGTGACATCACCTTACAAGATGTCATAAGCACCTGAAAGCCAACGGTATAGCATTACATGTGATGCAAATCCAACTCACTGTAAAGGTATCTCTTGTCCATAATCCACACAGGAACAACTAAGAACCATATCAAAGGTCAAAAAAAAGACAAGCACTTATGAAATTCTAATCAATATGTTTCTAATGCCATTAGAACACCTAACAATATAAGGGTCCATGAGTAATTAAGGATGGCAGAGATAAATGGTGGAATAAGATTGTAATTTTTAAAAAATATCTGATGTCCTAACATAAAATTGTACAGAAAGACAAACTATTTTTCCCTGGTGATGGACTAGATAACAAACAAATCAAACAACATAGGGAAGGCAGCACCAACTGCAGAAAATTAACAAGAAGATTTTAGTTCAGACATAAACAACTCAACCATTTGGATGCATAAATGAGGAAGAAAATCGCACTCAAGTAGCGGATGCAAAAAAAAGAGAAAAAGAATGACGTAAAAATGGTTTCAGATGACAGTGAAAATAAAGGATCTGAAGCATCATAAGGAAAATATTGCAACATACAGGATTTGGACGAAGAGGATTAAACACCTCATCCAAACCAGTTTAGAACTAATGCTCAGCACCAGCAGAGCAATATAAGAGAGTTTATAATTTAACTGCAAACAAAATAAATATCTAACACCTATAACTTGTATAATTTACTCGCACAGAAAAATTCAGCTCAGAGTTTGCTTTGCACAGATAGATGATCTAAAAGTGGGTTGAGATGACAGTTAAAATCAATTTGATTCCCAAACATCTCATGGAAAATAGATAACGTTCAGAGGAAACAATAATGTAGCTGAGTGCAACCAGTTCTATCACTAAAAACTTTTTATAAATTACAAGAAGCCAATAAGGGAACTAGATCAAAATTTGTTTGTCTAAATCTATTTTAGTGCCAAAAATAGTAAACTGAAATTAAACCAGTCAAAAGTGTTTCTTCCATTGCTACAAAAAGACAAACAATTATTAACAGCAATTAAGATACAAGGAAATGCAGTAAAGTCAACCAAAAGGAAACAGCACTTAAGGTTGTGCCGTACCACTATGATGCATAAGCATCCCACAGTTTAGAAAATAGCATAGCGTTCAATAAGTTTTCATTTAACCAATACCAATGCATCAAGAGCTAATTAGATATGCAAAAAAGTTGACTCTTTTCTCATCGGAACAAAGTCTAAACAATGACAAAGCAAGCCAAATGATTGACAAAATAGTGCACCAAACCTAGAGGTTGCAAACAGGTGGGGTCAGGCAGGTTGAAGTCATGTCAATCTCAGGTCTCATCTTTTGTCGGACAGGTCAGGTTGGGTTGTTTTAGGTTGCAGGTGGTCATCAACCTCAGGGACAAAAAGGAATTTTGGATTTCAGGTCAAACACTCATGATTCTGACTTTTTTATTAAAAAAATATTGTTTTGATTTTCTATTAAAATTTAAATTTTTTAATAATTTAAATTGGGTCAAATTCAGGTTGAGTCAGGTAAAATCCTTTTGAGTCACATTCAGTCAGGTTCTGATCGTTTTTTGGTTTAGTTTGGTTCAAAAACTGCCACATCTAACCAAAACTATGAAGGAAGGAAGATGCAACTAAATTAGTACACCACACATTTAAGAACTACATAACAGGGACTTACCAGTTACCACAAATAAAATTATAACCATGAGCATGATATATGATGATTAACAATATCTAGATAACATATCCATAATATGTGATGATTAACAATACATCCATCACATTTATGCAAATAAGATCAGGTCAATATAACCAATTATCATAAAAAAAACATGCTGACAGCTATATTATTAATAGTGTGCACCATGCTGTTTTATAGTAACATTTTAGAACAACAAAAGCTTGCTATGAACATACACTGTAAAGAGTTGAGAGAGCAATCCTGGAGTCTTCTTCCCCAGTACGACCTTTTAACCTCTTGCGGTTGAATCGAACATAAATATTTGTAAGGTTGTCAAGAAACTTCAAGAGATATGGAACCACCTGCAAAGGATACATAAAGAAGGATAGTTCATAAACACCACTACACATGAGAAACTACATATCAAGGCACGTCGAATCATATCCTCTTTAAGTGCCCTTCTGACCTTTTCAAGTTCAAAACAGTAATCCCATATGCTATACAATAAAACCATATAATAACAGCAGAAAAATGGCTTAAAAGACAGCTAACCGTGTAAAGCTGGTATCCATCCATTTCCTGATGGACAAAATGAACAAGACTCTGGGTGGCGGAATTGATCCACTGATCTAACACGTTAGATGAATTTTGAAGTATTCCAAGATCAAGAGGAGTAAATGGCGCAAGCCCTTCGACCTCAATCCTCTTAGCATTTTGTACCAGAAACCTATATGCATTGTACCAAGGAAGAAACACATCTTTGACCTGAAAAGAAATAGAATATTGGAAAAAGAGAAGAACCTGATTAACCAAAAATAAAAGTAAATTAAAATATTTAAACCCAAATAATGAAAAAAATGAGACCAGTCTCCCTAATTGCAAAACACAATATAGAACAACTGAAGGAAAATACTCACAACACCATAAACTCCATCCTTTTTGAAACGCAATGTTTCAGCACGCACAACTGGAGAATTGATAAGGTATAATCGTAAAGCATCCTGATTCAAAAACCAAAAAATATAAAATAAAAAGAAGCTAAGAAAAGATAATGAATCGACGAAAAGATAATGAATAGACCTAAACAATAGTGAGGAAAAAAATTCTAGCCAACTCCACAGAATAAACAAGAATAAGCAATTTGATTCCCTTAAGGAAAAGCCCCAGACAACAAATTAGATGGCTGGGATAAAATATTTGGGAGAGATCACAATGTTTCAAGAAAACTTACTGCTCCATAATCATTGATAACTTCCATAGGTGACGGATAGTTTTTCAATTTTTTACTCATCTTTTTTCCATCCTCTGCTAGGACAAGTCCATTGCAAACAAGATTCCTAAATGCAGGTTTCCCAAATAATGCAGTGGACAGCACCATAAGAGTATAGAACCTACGAAGCAAAATGATTATCTACAACTTGAGTTGTTCCTGTTATTGAAAATTAGGTACAGACAAACGAGGAAATAAGACCTGATTTCCCAATGGAATAGCATTAGAAGACATAAATCTAGGAGACTAGAAATGCAACGGAAGGAAATACACATAAAATCCTCTTAATACTCTTATTCCCACTGGCAAATAACCACAAGGACACATTTCTTAAACTGTAATATCAACATAATTTCAACTATACAAGTCATCAAGCCACAAATGAAGAATGATTAGATCTCCATAGGAACAATTCAATCTAGAATGTAGCAAAGGAATCAGGTAGTGTACGTAAATGGACTTGTGTGAGAATTAAATATAGTATGTATCCATAGATTGGACTCTCCACCTGCCTTCCAAAAACTTACATTTACATCCAAGTATCTTTATCTAACATTGATACAATGGGGAGAAGTGAAAAATAAAAATAAACAATTCATAGAGAAAATATGTAAAAGTAATGAACCAACCATCCACGAGTCTGATCTAGCCCTTCAGCAATAAATTGCCCAGGAAAATTTTTCTCAAAAAGTTCAACATTCTCAAATGGGTAATGGATATAAGCATAAGGCATTGAACCACTCTCAAACCAACAATCAAACACCTGCAACGAGAAAATGAAGTAAAACACACCCAATGTCATTAAAAAAAAAAAGCATAAATCTAGCAAAATTTTAAATATGGCATGTATTCGATCCATGTATAAGGTATGAGTGGAATTAGACCTAAGGAAAAGTGCTTCAAAAACAGATTCAGAACCACAAATAAAATAAAATACAATAAGTTTCTGAATATTAATACGACAATGTCATGGAGCCTATGAACACCGAGGCTAGAAAACGGCAATCCAGAGACATAGAACTCTTCCATTTTATGAGAAGCAAAAATTATGATAGAAGAAATCTCCAAAGTCATTCTCATTCAACTATTAGAAAGGGGGCTTCTGTGAGAGAGATGAGCAAAAAGTAAAAAGAGCACCACAGGAATCCAAGATCTCAGAACATTCAATTTCTCTAACCTCATCTCAACTTTTTCAAACTAGGTTCAGGTAAAAATACACAGCATTAAGACCCTGTTATGTCGAATAAATAAAGACTAGAAGCATGTGGAAAAAGATATATAAAGCGAGAAGAAGAAGATTCTATTAGTCAACCCTGCTTTTTCATGTTCAGCTTCCATTTCACTTCTCCATTAGGAAAATGAAGAAACATGTTTACCTGTTGAAAACTAGTAAAATAACCACTTAATTAACCACCTGAAATACTTGAAACTAGTAAACATCATTTTTTCAACATTGGATAGATAACTTGGAAACCCTGTACCAAGATATATTTAAAAAACTAGAAAATAAAGTTTTTTAAGAAAATAGTTCTCTTTTCAACTAGAGAAACATTTTTCTTTACTTGAACAACTATCTGAAAAACTTGAATCAATTAACAGGTAACCTAGCCCAAGTTCTCAAGGTAATTACTGCACATAGAAAATAGATGCTATTGTAGTAAATATAGGGCACTGTACACTATTATGCTACAAAACAAACTCTGTAGAGTCAGAGAAGAAGCTGAATACCATATCAAAGAGTCTGCTGCCGGTAACTACTAAATTGGTTTTCACCTCTCTTTGAGGACTGAAGTAATTATTCAATACCATATTAATCATGCCCACATGCCTTAAATGTGTTTAAAAATTATATACCACAATCCCTTCCTCTATTTTTTTCCTTCCTGCCTTTCACAGGGAGAGGGGGACATATGGTGTTATTAAAAGGTGTCATCATGCCAAGCAATAGGTGAAGTAGAAGAATAAGTGCATTGACATCTGGTTCAGAACATGTATAATAATCAACAGAAGTGTCAAAGAACACAGCTTAAAGTTAATATAAAAGAATCCTACTTAGATTATTTGCATGAAGATAAGGACCTTTTTTTTCAAAAAGATAAGGACCTTGAATGATGAATGTTCAGCAATCCACTATCTATGATGACATAGGGCATCATCCAAAATTTAGAAATATGAAACCTCAGATCTCATAGCTTACATCATCTATACGTCGAAGCACGCCAAATTCAGAACCACGGCTGGATGGGATAGTTATATGATCAATATTGTGCCGATGCAGATCAAACACCTGCATAATGATGAAAATAAGTAAGACTTAGCATCAAGGTAAACAAGCACAAAAACATGGTTAACAAATATAAAACTGCTTCATCTCCATTATTACATTGAGCAAGGAAGCATATTGTCATTATTATTGATAAGTGCAGGTAGAGGTTTATGGA
>CATIWR010011347.1:0-26982 GCA_949677035.1 Omphalea diandra
TCATTAACTTCTTTATTTCTTCTAGAGGGAATGATTCAATTCTACAAAAACAACACTTATTTGAAACATTAGTGATGATCAATCTACTTTGTCAAGATCAAAAGAGGTTTTAATCATAGGATTGAGTATCCTAGACCAACATATATTTTTATCCAAATGACTTAAATGTTTTTTTCAAATAGACTAGACACATAATGATACACCATATTCAAATTTCAGGTCAATATAAGACACATAAAAAATGTGGTGAATTTTTGAATTTTACCCTATTTCAATGACATCTCACTCTGAATAAGTCTTACAGTATTGGGTGTATCTCAAATTATACAAATCCAATTGTAAAAATGACCTACCAAAGGTTACAAAACACATAAAGGAACATTTTTCATGTTTTACTCGTTATCTAATTCAGTCTATAAAGTCACCAAAACAAACAACCAATCTCAAGATGAGCAAGTTTTCAACATATTGGCAATTAGTCATACTAAAGAGGTAATATCTCAACAACCATGTTAAATTTGGCAAAAATATTTCACAATCATGTAGATAAGACATAAATATACAACTTTCAAGTTTGTAACATCATCAAATTTCAAATCTATGGCCATCAAATTCTTAGAAAATAGAATTAAAAGATAGATGAGGTTTCATTAGGTTCAAGGTCAGTCACAATCAATGAGCCATATCTCTTTCCACATAACAAATCAAGCAAAACTGTTATACAGATACTTAGAGGGGATATAACCCTATAAATTTAATGTTTTGTACTTTGTCTAAGTCAACACCTAGATTCATCAAAATCTATGACAATAGAAAGATTGATATGATTTTGGTTGGTTATAAACTGGCCCTAATGAAGGGGCCATATCTCCTCACACACAATAAATTAAATAAAAATGTTTTACATGAACTTAGATGGGGCATAAAGATCCAACTTTCATATTTTACACTTTCCCTAATTCCTTTTCTAGTTCTATAAAATTGTAGGTACAAAATTCTACTCTAATAATAAAACCAACACAATTAGCTATTGTTTCTCTTGAATTTCAACTTCCATACATGAGTTGTGCCTCAAATACTCCATAATTCTTACGAACCATGTGTGATTACTATGTCATAAGGGTGTAATTTCATGTGGGAAGAAGATAAATTAACTTATCTATTTTTCCAGAACAAAAAAAGCTTAAGATTCCTTCCTAGGTTGCTCACTCTTCTCCCTCTCCTTCTTCTTTTTCCTTTCTTTCTTTCTTTCTTTCTTTCTTTCTTTCTTCCTTAGCTCTCTCTTTCTTGTACTGCCCCTCACATTTACCCTTTCTATTCTACTGCTAAAAGATGAAAAATTCAATTTGTAAACCTATTATAATAAGATAAAATAATGGTGTCTCATTTCCATTGGTTGGAAATTCACTTTTCTTCTTTTAGTCACCCTTTTTCACTTCATCACCTCCGTCCATCTCCTAATTTCCATATGTTCCTTATACTTTTAAATAAGCTCTAAAACACCATTATTTATGATGTTATATCATGCACACAACATAAGATAATTTTCCATCAACTATAAAAATGTTACTTATATGTTCAAGTGTCCCAAATGCAATTGTGCAAGTGTCATCATCGTGTTTATCCAATTCACATATTGAAATGATCATTTATCCTTTGCATATGTTCATGTGGCAATGTAAATCATTTTTGTAATGAATATGTTCATGTAAGAATGTCAATGAATATAGATAGGGATGTTACAGTTAATGGGTGAATGATGGGCTTAGATGAATATTTAGGTCCCCTAACATGGCTATTGATGTGATTAGAATGTATGAACAAGATAAGGTAGGTTCCTCTTCTCTTTGCACATGATGGAGAGCCTTTGCTTTAGTTATTGATTTTATAGGAACTTAAAAATATTTTAGATCTTATCTTGTTATGTTTTGGTACTAATACGTGTTGGAAGGTTAAGACACATATTCCTTACACATTGCATATATATTTATGTCAACGCATATTTAATCCTCATTTATGATCATATATGTAACCACTCCTTGTGGTGAATGTTTGTAATGAATTATTGATATGAATGATTTAAGAAATGATATATGAATAATTTAGGACATTTAAAATAGACTAGTTAATAATATGGATAAAATTGTAATTGTGAACTAAGGATACCAGAAGGTTGGATCCCTACATCTGAGTAGTTTAGGGGTGTTAACTTTTTCTCCACACCATACCTAATTCTTAAACCCAGTCTCTAATAGGGTGAAGAATAGATTAGGCTTCTATTGACCTATTAGGTTTAGAATCCATCCTACTCAAAATTTTGTTCGAAATAAAGTTGGATGACAACTTCATATAACTTTAGGGTGATACCAAAGTGTTGCCCTACCTCGGTCCACAATTAGCCATTTAGTTCTCCACAAGGGCTTCAAACTTTATAAAGCCTTCCTAGAGATTCCTTTAATGATCCTTAAAATGTGCCATGAATTAGGGTTGTGCCAATATATGACCCTCATCCTCTCGATCCCCTGATGGTTAATAAAAGGTTAGGATTTGCAAGCAAGATTCCACTTGTTTGAGTACAACTACAAAATTGAGGCACTCACAGTGGTGACTCTACTGGAAACTAACATTATTGACTTCATGACAAATCTTTGGTTCACTTTTACAATGTTATCCATATTATTAATGGTTTGTTATATTTATTTAGCTTTCACACTTCACCACATCCACTAAGTCTGCCATTTAAATAAACTGATAGATTCTTTAAACTAGGGAATTAAGCTTCATTCAGGCTTAGGAGATGGAGAGGGGAATTTATTACTCGTAAGACAAGTGCCTTCAAATTATCAAATTAGGGGTATATGACAATTGTTTCTAAGCTTGTAGGAGACATTAACTACAACAACCTCCCTAACCATTAGTCACTTGTAAGAGCCAATAACACCTTGGAATAGGTCACCCTACTTGTTTGCGTTCTTCCCTAATGTTGTCCCTTGACACCAAGAAGGGGGGTTGAATTGGTGTATAAAAATTTCAAAAACAAAGAAGAGGGGAAGAAGAATGAGTAGTATGGAGACAACGATTTATAGTGGTTCGGGTATAATCAACCCTACGTCCACTCCCCAATCTATCAATTGGGTATTTCACTATCTCAAGGTGTTTTCAAGCTCACACCCAACTTGTACAACTTGTGTTTTGATGGCTCACACACAACCTTACAACATTGTGTTTTTAGGCTAACACACAACCTTACAACAATGTGTTTTTAGGCTAACACACAACCTCACTCAAGTGTTTCACTAGGCTCACACTTAAACCTTTATTGAAGTGTTTTTACAGGCTAACACTATAACCTTACAACTTAGTGTTTAATACTCACACCTAACACTTACAATTTCATAAAGAAAATTGAAGAAAATGAGTAGTAAAGATTGAAAGCTTTAATGACTTGTAATAAATTTCTTAGCAACCTTATTCATGACTGTTTGGTAGAGTATTTATACCCAAAATTCACCAAAGAGACGTTGCAGGACATAACTCCTCAAATCTTTAAGACATGCTTTACAAATTCTGCATTAAATGCTTGATAGTCTCAATTCGCAGTTGCTACTACTCATTAGCGGTCGCGAAATCCAAATTTTTGAGGAAAATCCTGTTTGTGTCTAATGGCTAGTCCATGTGGAAGCTTCTGATTAGTTCACCAGGAAAATATAGCCGTTGCTCTTTTACCTACTTTCAAAAGTCGCAGTTGTAATCTTTCTTGTACAGGATGTGACAGAGGACGAAAATTCGTTTGCCAAAAATGGTTATCTTCTTCTTCACAATTCGCGGTCACTACCAACAAGATGCCTTCATGAAATTTGACTTTCAACGGTTTGCTGAAACATGTGTCATGTTGTGACTGTGGACTTGCTTCCCTTTTAAGTCACTTCAAAATTCGTAGTCGCGACTAGAGCGTGTCACATACCGTGATTTCGTCTGTCAATTTTGGACTCTTTCTTTTGGATGAATCGCGGCCAAGAATAGTTCTGCGATTTTGCCTGTCTACTTTCTAGCAATGCTTCTTCACATATCGCGGTCGAAAATACAAATTTGCGATTGCGATTTAGAAGTCATTTTTCATACTTGGAGGATTTTTGAGTTTCATCCAACTTCCAACTTAGATTAAAACTAAAGGTTGCAAAATAACATTAATTTAAAATATTAGACATGGTCAATCTCCTTTGTCCATATCAAAAGAGGTCCAAGATTTAGGTTAACTACCCTAGTCCAACACCTAAGAAGGGTTGAAGTTTTTAGAGAATGTGCCTAAGTATTTCCCTATGTAAACATATAATGTGATCCCTTCCCTATTAACATAAATATCAACACCCTCTATGTAAATATTGATGTACTTCCTACTCTCTGCTATGTAAATGATTCTCTTTCATGTAAATACTCTTATTTTTCATTATGTAAGCACCTATGCACTTTCCTTTCTCTTCATTGTAAAAACAAATTCTTTTTTCCATTTATACTTCTTGTCATCAATATAATGAGATTCCTATGTAAATTTCAGTGCTTTTTTGCACTTCTTTAATGTCTTTGTAAAATATTCTTTTGGGACTTCTACCCTGCTTAGTCTAAAGGGCCACACATGTTCTCCATCTTATGATAATAGATAAATAAGACAACACTTAGGAAAGAAACACTTGAGGTGTGGGAGTAATAAGGTTGGAAGGATCTTTATGAATAACATGTGCATTACATATATTATTTATTTATTAATGCATCATCCTAATAACTTCTATTTTACAACCATCATAACTCTACCTAAACCTTTATGGAAGGGAAGAGGAAAAAGGCTAACTAGGAAGAGCAAGACACCTAGCCCAATTCAAAGGCTAAAACTACTCATGAAACCATTAAAGGTTTAGGTAAAAAGATGAAAGCTAAATTTAATCAGATAATGAAAGAAAAGGTCATAAAGAAGATAAACATACACTTTAATGAGATCTTAAAGAAAAGGTAAACTCTACCACTGAGACATATAAAGGAAAAACACCTAGAGATTCATCCTCTTATGGTTATTAACCATGATTTTTTTGGTATGGAAGAGTATAATAAGAGTAAAATGACTAAGGAAATAAGAAGTACAATAATGGTGCTTGATAAGACTGTGGAAAATGACAAAGAGAACACTCGATTTGATGGATTTGCTAAACTATTGGAGAAGATCTAAAAGACATTAGGGGAGATGTCTAGAATAGGGGACTGATTTAAAGATATGTTGGCTCACAAACATAAGAGGCTTTCTAATAACTTTAGGATACCTAAAATCCTTAAGTTCACAAGAATCTAGAACACCAAAAACCATGTCTACTCATACGCATTTGTCATGAAGGCATCCAGAGTCCTAACTAATACAATTTGGAGTTGTTTAAGCTATTGTTGGAAAGGTTAGCTAAAACTTGGTATTTTAACTAGCTCAGGATGATTAAAGAGGATTGGAGAGAATTGATTAAGGCTTTTGAGATAATTATGCATGCAACTCAGAGTTGGAAGTCACTTTACGAGATTTAGAGTCATTGAGGTTGAAAACTAGGGAAAGCTTCAATGATTATGTGAGGAGATGGAAGAAGAGAGCCTCTAAAGCAACAACTCGACCAATTAAGAGGGAGCATGTTACAATGATTTTAGGGGAGCTTTGTCTAACATTAGCACTAAAATTAAAGGGATGCTAGTATGAAATTTTGAAGATCTTTGGGAAGTTGGCCTATAAGATGAGGATTTGTAAACAAAATTAAAGAAATAATACTCCGAAAGAAGGAAATAGCCACCCTAAGCACAAACGAATGGGAACAAGATAGCAAATGTGAATGCGATATAACTAGTAAGGCAATTTTAGAGATGACCCTATCTAAAGCTTTTGAAAGATTGTAAATGAAAGAAGTGTTGAAGCCACGTACACCTAAGCCACCCCTGAATACTTTGCTAAGGGGTATGACTTAAATGCTATGGTGCTTATCACCAATGAGTTAGGGATATAATGAACGATTATTTCAGGTTGAGGCATGAAATTTAAGATCTCATCGATAATAAAATGATTATTCGACCTAATTCTAAGAGGCCAAGCATTAGAAAGAGTCCTCTCCCAAATTATTGCATTGTTCTAGTACCAAACCAATGGATATTTATGATAGATTCCAAGATTCATGAGGAGGTTATTATGGCTACTTTTAAGGAAATGTCTTCTATAAAGGTTGTAGTTATTGCTTGTACCATAAACCTTGGAAAAGTTTGAATGAGGAAGCAAAAGAGGTCAAAAGGAAAAGGATGATTAGTATTTAGAAAGAAAGTAATGAAGAGAAAGACGGGAAGTAGTTCAGTCATGTCATAAGAAGTATAAAGCATTAACCCCCTACCCCCTCCACTCAACTAAGAGGTCCCTTAAAATCTTAGGATAAAGAAAGAAATAGAAAGATCTTTGGCCTAGGAAATGAATGAGGAGAATCCCATCTTGAGGTAACTAAAGAAAGTCCCCACTCAAATTAGTGTGTGGGAGTTATTGATAACATTGAATGAACATAAAAAGGCTATGGTGGAAGTTGTCCAGCCTAGTCATTTTTAAAAGAGGCCTTTCCTATGGAAGCAATCACTTTGGTGAGCAGCCCAAACAAATAGAAGGTAACTTTTTCTAATGAGGATTTGCCTCTTGAGGGAAAAGATCAGAATATGGTGCCACTTATTAGAGTCGAGGTAAAGAGAAACTTATGCCTTTACGTAATGATAGATGATTATTTGTCCCTTGAAATTGCTATAAAATTTTGAAATGTTTATGGCAAATCTAAAAGCATTTAGGAGTATTATTTGTGCCTATGATGATAGTAAGAGGTTGGCCATTAGGATTTTTAAAATTTTAATGAAGATAGGAATTGTGAAAGCCATGATAGAATTAACTGTGTTGGATATACTGATGACTTCCTCATTATTGTTATGGAGGCCATCGTACCATCCTCTAGGAGATGTACCATCCACTCTATACTAAAAAGTAAAATTCCATATAAGCGGGAGATAGTTACCATTTGTGCTAAAGTGGGAGAAGTGGTATATGTATTAAGTATAACAATGCCTCACCTTAGAGGCTTCTAAATTGCTAGAATCACATACAATTGGGTAGATTTAAAATTGGCTAGCATTATGAGGGGTATGAATTTGTTTCAAGAATAGGGTTTAAATAGGAATTTTACAGGTTCACTTAAACTTTCGAACATTTCCACTTAGACTATCAGGTTAGTTTTGGGTTATTATGGTAATTGTGAAATAGTGGTAAATAGAGATCTTTGAATGCCATTGTTAGAGTTCTTTATAAAGGAAGGAGAAGTAGTCGTAAAAATAAAAGGAGAATAGTAAAAAATTGAGTCACTTGATGATCAAAAAAAGGCATTCACACAAAAGTAAGTTTAGAATGTAGAGCTTAGGTACTAGAACTACTAAGACTCATATGAAGAGGAATATCATAAGGGTAGGAAGGAGATGAAAGGCAATTAGGTTATGAAAGTTGAGGAAGATGATGAAAGGATCCCTTTTGTAGTCTAGTATAGCCCACAAACCATTTGACCATGGAAAGATAAGAAGAAAATCCTTAATGAAAAGTGGGATAAGATGCTTCAATAGTACTAGTTAAACCATAAAAAATGGGAGACAAGTAAGTCAGTTGATAAAAAGTAAGTTGAGCCGATCACATTTTAAAAGTATCCAAAATGGGGATTGAGTGAGCCAAGTAACTACACTAAAAAGAGATATGTAGGGATCAACCTAGCAAACATTGAGAGCATGATTGTTAACTCCAACTAAGATGTGGATAGTGAGGAGGCACGAGGATAGTTGTTAAAGACTAAATAAGCTGAAATGGATGCGATTGCGCTAAGGGAGAGTTTCTTAAAGGTTGAATTGGGCATTGACCAAATGAAACAAGCATTTAAGGAAGTAGTAAAAGCCATGGTTGGGCTGAGAAAGAGATTGAGACTAATTTTGAGCAATTGACTAATAGCTTAAAGGCTAGCCTTAAAGTGGTTAATGAAGAAGTGGGAGAAGAAGAGAAGAATTAAGAGTAGGCTCCTAGTGGAGAGACTCTAGATGCACCTCTTGAAGAATCTCCCTACCCTTGATATTTTTGATGTTCTGATCTATAACCTATTTTAATATGACCATGTATTCATTTCAAAGTTTAAGTTAATGAATGATAAGTTTGCTTACTAATGTGATGTTTTTCCTAATGGTACTATGCATGACATGCATCCTTTCATGAGCATATTTAATATTAATTCTATGCATACCATTACATTTAATCTTGACATATAGAACAATCCTAAAATATTGCTAATTACCAGTGACATCATGGTAAAAGAATGAAGGAAATTTGAACAACTATTAAGGAAGTACAAGAAGGTTTGCATTGACATATAAGGATATGCTAAGAGTTGATTGACAAAATAATTGAGCACAAAATTCTTACTTACTAGTACATAAGGTTAGTAAAGCATAAACTTAGGTGAATATACTAGAATGGGCATAATTGGTGAAGGAGGAAG
Source organism: Omphalea diandra (assembly GCA_949677035.1). Classification (NCBI taxonomy): domain Eukaryota; kingdom Viridiplantae; phylum Streptophyta; class Magnoliopsida; order Malpighiales; family Euphorbiaceae; genus Omphalea; species Omphalea diandra. The sequence goes on from CATIWR010011347.1 coordinate 8,571, forward strand.
TGGTAAAACAGTTGAATGCCAAGTTCTTGAAGGTGATTGATTACCCTAAAAGGTTAGCTAACATAGTGTTAGAACCTAAGAAAGAAGGACGGGTCAAGCTGTGTGTGGATTTCCAAGATCTTTTTTTTCCTTGCCTTAATGTATTAGTGGATAGTGCGCAACAACTTATGTCATGTATTTGTTCATGGATCGCTTTTTTAGCTATAAACAAATCCTCATAAAGTTATTGATAAAGTAAGAAACTATTTTCATTACTAAATAGAGTATGTACTATTATTAGGTGATATCATTTGGGTTAAAGAATGCCAAAATAACTTATCAGTGGATGAAAATTGCATAATTTCATGACTTGATGCATAGGGAGTGGAGTTATATTCAATGATGATGATAAAGAAACCTAGGAAGGAAACTTTGAGGATATAGAGAAATTCTTACAAAAAAAAAAAAAACCTTATGCTCAATTTAAAAAAGTGTGCATTTAAGGTCACCTTAGGTAACTTATTGAGTCATGTATTAAGTGAGAAGGGAATTAAAGTGGATTTGAATAAGGTGAATGCCATTTAAAACATGCTCACACCAAAGATGGAAAAGGAGGTTTGAGGGTTCTTAGGGCACCTCTAATACATTAATAGGTTAATAATTATGCTCACTCGAATTTGTAAGCCAATTTTTGAGCTATTGAGAAAAGACCAGCTACTAGCATGGAAAAAGCAGTGATAGAAAGCCTTCAAATGGATAAAGGAGTATTTATCTAACTCACGAGTACTGAGACCATTGAACCTGAGTAAACCTTTAATCTTATACTTGGTAGTGAAAGACAGATCTATAGGAGCAATGTTGGCATAGAAGGATGCGAATGGAATAAACATACTGTGTGTTACCTCAGTAAGAAGTTGCCTCCTTACAAAGAGGATTATAACTAGACGGAGAAGGTTGATAATGGTTTGGGCTATCAAGAAGCTGCAACACTATTTTCAATCCTATTTGGTAGAGGTTGTCTCAAATTTGGATTTAGTTAAGTATCTATACGAAGCCCCATCGTTATTGGAAAATTAAAAAAATGGTTGATACTTTTGATGGAATTCAACATCAAGTATGTAATGAAAAAGTTAATTAAGGGATGGGTAGGTGTAGAATACTTGGCATGACAACCACTAGTAAAAGAAGAGTAAGGTCCTCTTTAGTTTCCTGATGAAGGCTTAGAAGTAATAAAATCTCATGAATGAAGGATGAAGGATGTACTTTGATGGAGTAGTGAATAAAAATGACGTGGAGTGGGAGTAATTCTAATTTCACCTGAAGGAGAGTTATTCCCTATAGCCAATAAGTTGGATTTCAAGGAAACTAATAACATGGTAGAATATAAAACATGTGCTTTTAGGTTAGAGTTGCTAGTTCAAATAAGGGTAAGGATAATAAAGGTATTAAAAGATTCTTTATTGATCATTTCTCAAGTAACTGATGAATGAAAATTAAAAGAAAAAGGTTGAGGACATATTTAGGGTACTTAAATATTAAGCCAAAACTTTTAGAGGATTGTGTTTCATCACCTCCCACAAGAAGAAAATATAATGGCTGATGCCATAGCTACCTTGGTTTCCATTTGGGATGGAATCGAAAGAATGCCAATGAAACCCTTACTCACACTCAAATCTATAACATCATGATATGCTCGAGAAAGGGTGATGCAAATGTTAATAGAAAATCAGATAAGAAACTATGATGTGCAAAGATATTTAGAGAGTGGCACATACTTTAATGGAGCAGAGAAGAAAGATAAGATTGTTATTCAAAAATTTGCTTCATAGTTCATGGTTTATGATGGCATGGTATATAAACGAATGCTAAATAAGATTCATTTGAGATCTTGACAAAAAAAGAAGCCAATAGAGTGATGGAAAAGGTACGCACGAGGGTTTATAGTCCCCAAATGAATGGGATTGCTTTGGTAAGGAAGATTTTAAGAATGGGGTATTATTGAATTACCAGGGAGCAACATTGTATCAAAATCACGAAGAGTTGCCACAAGTGTCATGTTCACATAAGCCTCAAGCACTTGCCACTAGTAGAATTATAAAACATGACTTCACTTTGGTTATTTATAACATGAGACATTAATGTGATTAAATAAATCAAACTAGCTTTTGTAAGGAGGCATAAGTACATTGTTGTTGTAGTTGACTACTTTTTAAAGTGGGTAGAAGCTAAGCTCTTTGAAAAGCTAGGGGTAAAGTAAATGACCAAGTTTATAAAAAAGAATCTCATTTATCATTGTGATGCACTGCATTATATTATGATATATGTGCACTTTTAGACCAAGGTTAGGATAATCTTGGAGAAATATGAGGTGGCACATCATAAGTCCTTGCCTTATAGGCCATAAGTAAATGATGTAGTGAAGTTCACAAATAAGAATGTCAAAAATATCTTGGCCAAGATGGTGAAAACTTACAAGGATTGGTAAAAAAATATACCATTTGCGTTTCGAGAATATCAAACTACTACAAAAACATTGATAGGGATGATGCCATATTCCTTTGTATATAGGATGGAAGTAGTACTACCAATGGAAGTAGAGATGAAATCTCTTTGAGCATTGATTGAGACGAGGATCCTTGAACATTAGTGGATTAGAAGCAAATATAGCCAACTGTCTCTATTAGATGAAAAGAGGTTGAAAACCCTATATCATATTCAACTATATATTAGGCAATGATGGCTTGCACCTTCAATAAGAAGGTTAAGATAAGCACGACAAAGTTGGGTGACTTGGTATTGAAAGCAATGTGTTCATATGCTTAAAAACCCAAAGGAAAGTTCAAATCAAATTAAAATGTCCTTATATGGTTAAATAGATATATTAAGATGTTGTCGTAAAGTTATAATACATGAATGGGAATGAGTTCTCTTAACCACTAAATATTAGATTAATTGAAAAAGTACTTCATGTGAAAGAAGTGGGGAAAAAATAAATGAGCCTATTAAGTCTAAAACCTGAAATGGTGGCATTGGTAAAATTTAGAACATGAAAAAACAAAGAAAAGAAAAAAGAGAAAAATAAATGAGCCTACTAGGTCAAAATCCAAAAGGGCAACCTAAGCATAAATTAGGGCATAAAATTAATAATAAAGTAAAAAGAAAGAGATTACAAATGATTACTAGGGAAGTGACAATAAGTTAACGTAGGATATTGGTTGAAAAAGAAGACAATGTTAAAATGACCACCAGGGACAAAGGATGGAGAGCAAGGAGCCAACATGTCAAGAACATTGATAAAGACAACAGGATGATTTAGTGCTCCATTATTAAAAGTAGTATGCATGCAGAAAATTAATATTTAATTTGTAAAATGTAATTATTCATGACAAACATAACATTGGAAGAAAATGCAATTGTATGATGAAAGTCATCTTTGTCAAATATTTATTTGAGCTAAATGAAATAGAAATTTTTTTCTCCATGTGCACATTAATGTTTTCAATGTCTTTTTGAGATCCATATAGCTCTATGTCCCTAACTATCTCAATCCAAGCTTTCAATAAGCTTTATCAAAGATGGACGTCTTAGTGGAGAAAATGCGGCAAACGTAGTGATAAGTCTACATAGCCTACGCCTTATCCAAGAAGCATTGAATCAGAGGTCCCTTTATAAAGGAATGGAGGAAATCCATGGTATACTGCATAGTTCTAAATTATCAATGGACTCTAATAGGATAGTAAAAGGTTCTAGACATAAGGGCAGGAATGGTCATATACCCTTATAAGTCCTTAGGATAACTCCAATTAGCCTTCACCATGGACAAGTCTAGCGAATGTCAGAATCAGATAAAAGGAACAACCACTCAGTCCATTTAGGTCCAGTGGAAATAGGTCTCAACAATCAATAAATTGAATGATGGCATGAAAAATAGTGCCTCACATCTATTATATGAGCCTCTAGCATGCTTATCCTCTCTTGTAGCTATATTTGAAAATAAAAAAGAAAAAAGAAAAAAAAGGAAAAAAAATGGAAAAGGAAAAGGAAAAGGAAAAAAAGAAAAGCTCATTAGATTAAAAACTTAAAAGGGTGATTAAAGCATAAATAAGCAGTTCGCTGAATTGAAAACCTATGAGGATAGTCCAGGAAAAAGTTAGGATGAAAAAAGTATAAATAAAGAACGAGAAAGAGAAGAAAATAAAATAAAAAAAATATATAATAGAAGGTTGTCAGAGGCATACACTTGATGTTGTAATGGGCTATTCGAGAAAGACTTATTGATGCGTAAGGATATCTTATCCTAACATATGATCATCTCATTAACGATCACAAGGAGTAGGGTCTTCTATAGTTAAATCTCCTCAATGAGTGGCAAGACTTAAAGGTCAATCTCTCCATCATCTTTTCGAAGCAACAATTCTTTTATCAAAATGGCTGTTAAGATATAGGGATTTAATAGCCATAAAATGGTCTTTCAAGGGGCAAAAAGTGAGCATGGGAAATGACAATACCTTCTTTTCCCCCTAATGTGTATAAGGGCACCTCATCATAAGGCAAATCTAATAACTCCATCATCTTTCAGACATGTGGGTAATCTAACTGTGGCATGGTATCTAATTTGTGCAAGTAATATGTTAGTGAAGAATAACATTAAATTCCTTGAGAATGGGCAAATCTCGATACCTTCAAAGTGGAAAGGATGGGTAGATGGCTCATAATAATCACAAGTTGCCATAGAAAGTCGATGTTGAGTTAGATGGATGAAAGATAATAAAGAGCTTTGAAACTCAGACTGAACTAATTTAAAGAATGGAGAGATTTCAAGAATGCTTTTATACATGATTGGTAATTAAAAAAAAATAGATAAAAGAGTTTTAAAAGAGGAAGAAAGGTAAAAGTGCTTGACAACTACAAACAGTGAAGTTGGTTGTACAAGCCTGCTTAATTATTTGTATAGGCAACTTACTATTTTGTATAAATTTTGTAGATGGTTCCATTTGTATTTTGATGATTACTTTGCTTCAAACTTGCTTTAAAGGACATATATATATGGAAAATAGAATAATGTAGCACATCCATAACATAACATATACAAAATGATGATAGTAATAATACTTATCATAGCCAAAAAAGTGATATGTTTAACAAAATTGGTGCACTAAGGTCCACAATGCCCTAACTACACTAAATGTCGAAAATAAGGGTGGCATAAAATTTCTAAGTACTATTCTATAATGTGAATAAAGAGTTTAGAAAGTCTTATAGCTAACTACGTTCTAAATAATAAAAAAAAAAACTAAGTTTTAAAGTTTTCAGGGGTAGTTATAATAGGCCTAGTCCTTCTCATCCTTGAAAGAACCTACTAATCCTTAGACTCCTCTAGAAAAAGTGACTCCAGGCTTGGCTAAAGCTTTGCTAATTATGCATGCATCTCTTAGAGTTCCCAATCCTTTTGCTAGATCTCCTCTTACAGCAAACACATGATTAGGGTGGTTCAGACATTCATACATTAGCATGCATACATGAATTCATATTTTACTAACGTACAAATCACATGTCTATTAAGTAAGTCCACTTTAGTGCATATGAGCACATTGATTTTGGGATTACACTCAAACGAGTGGAATCTTTATAGTGACTTCTAACTTCTTCTCGATCTTTGATGAAGGTCATATAGTGGTACAACCTCAATTCATGACACGTATTTAAGACCATTAGGGGATCCTTTTAGGAAGCTTTATGATTTTTAAAGCCCTTATTGATGATCAAATGGTCAACGAGAGATGAAGACGAGACAATATTTTTGTATTACACATAATTAAAATAGAGTTACCACCTAACTTTGGTCGAGATATAATTTCAGGTGAAAATGGATTTTGAGCCTAATAAGTCAATTAGAAGGCATAGTATGTCTTCACCGCATTAGAGATCTGGTTTGAAAATTAGGTATGACATGGAGAAGAGGTTAAGTACTCTAAAATTGCTTGAATTTAGAGATCTGGCCTTCAAGCATCTTTAGTTCATAAGTGCAATTGATATTATTAATTAGTCTAATTAATGATCCTCAAACATTCAACTAATGAGTCACAATGAAACACATTATCAATACATTAAAACCATTCACCATGGGGAGAGAGATATATATATGATTTATAATGAGGGGTAAACATGCATAAATATTAATGTGTGTGATATGTAAAGTATATGAATCTTAACTTATTAAAAGAAAGCATATGTTAGTGTCATATCAAGATGAAAGTAAGGGACTAAACTACCCTAAAGACTCATGGTGCCATCAATTATAACAACTACCTTCCACCACATCTATAGGTCACACATACACCTAACTCCAACTCAAGGGAATTAGGCATGCATCTATGTCCATTATCCTTGCATCATTAACAAAGTGACATGATAAATTAAGATATAACACAAGTAAAGGTTGACATGAACAATATTAACACATGATGCATAAATGTACTATTGGCCCTTGGAGTTTAAATTGGTAGGAAATTTTAAAATTAGAGGGAAGGTATTGAAAGATGAAAATAGAAAAAGTAGGAGAAGAGTTAGAGACTCTAAATTTTATAATGGTTCGGGTGTTAACAAACCCTACGTCTACTCCCTAATTCTTCACAATTGGGTATTCTACTAATACTAAATGGTGTTTCCAAGCTCACACCAAACTTTTACACTGTGTTTTATGGTTTACACATAATCTTACAATTTATGTTTCAAGGCTTAACCTTACAATTTGTGTTTCAATACTTATACAAATATCTCTTAAGTGTTTTCCTAAAGGCTGACACTTAACCTATAAAAAAGTTTTATAACTAGGCTAACTCTCAAACCCAATAACAATGGTGTTTAATATTCACACCCAATAAAACCAACACACATATAAGAATTAATGATTAATAAATAAAATTACAAGAGTTTGGCTATATTCGATGTTATTCTCTCACATTCATATCTGTTTAGTAGTGTATTTATAGGCAATAACCTCTAAAGAGATGTTATAAATAAACTATGTCTAAATCTTCAAGTTGTGCTAGGCAAGTCTTACATTAAATGTCTAGTAGGCTGCGTTCGTGGTCGTGACTAGACATTCGCGATTACGATTCCTCTTCTTGCACTAAAATTGTTAAAATAACGGTAGAGAATCATATTTGTATCTAACGACTTATCCATGTGGTACACTACCATTTGTCTTCTAAGAAAAATAGATATTATGTTCTTCGAGCCAGACAAAATTCGTGGTTACAATTTATTGACGCGACAACCACCGCAAATTCTTTTGTTGACAAGGAGATGTTGCTCCATTAATTCATGTTCTCAACTAATTTTTCATCCTCATAAATTTTGATATACCAATGGCTCTTTGGGACACTTGGCATGCTCTGGTTGCGGACTTGATTCCCTCTAGTCAATTGCAAAAGTTATGGTTATGAAGGAGGATGTGAATTTCACTTTAAATTCTTCTATTTCAACTTGATTACTTAGCAAGATTACAGTTGCAATTTGCTCTGCAAATTTGTCTAACCCAACTTTATTTAATCTTCTGGTAATTAGAGGTCGCAATTATGAAATTCACTACCACAAATTAGAAGTGCTTTCACAATAGTTAAGATTTTAGGCTTCTATTCAACTTCCAATGAAAACCTATATAAAATCTATAAATTCAACACTTAAAATTAATGTTAGAACATATCAATCTATATTGTCAAGAGTGAAAGAGAGTTTTGACTAAGGTAACAATCTTCGCCTTTTTTATTTTGACAATTTAGATTGACTTTGCAAGATATAAAGAATGCAAAATTGTGAAGTTAAGATGGTTAACAATGTTTAGCAAATTAAACTTGTTAATATGCAAATTTAAACTTTAAATGCAATTAAACTAATTGAAATTGATGCCCTTTAATTTATATTCCCCCTTAATTATAACATGCAAGTTCACTATTTCTCTCTCCCTTTGTCAAGATAAAAAAAGGGAGAACAAGATAGTTATAAGGATAAGTATAAAGAGATGCATATAAAGAACAACCATATAAGGAACAAAAACTTCAAATTTTATTGATATCCAAACAAAAGGAACAAAAGCTTCAAATTTAATTATATCTAAACAAAATACAAATTAAATTTAAACATAGAATAAATAATAAAAAAAAATATAGGATCACAAACTTAGGCCAAAAGATAAAAAGGAAAAAACATAAAAGAATTACAAGCCTAAGTAAGAAAAATTAGATAAGTGGAGAGATGTCATCATCATTAATATCCAACTTCTTCATCTCCTCCTCCGTCTTGTGCTTCATCTCCTTCTTCCACTCTTGGTCTTTCTTTTCTTCTAGGGTATATCTAAACAAAACACAAACTAAATTTAAACATAGAGTAAATAATAAAAAAACTATAGGATCACCAACTTAGGCCAAAATACAAAAAGAAAAAACATAAAAAGAATTACAAGCCTAAGTAAGAAAAACTAGATAAGTGGAAACATGTCATCATCATCAGAATCACTAACTTCTTCATCTACTCCTCCATCTTCTATTTCATCTCCTTCTTCCACTCCTTGGTCTTCCTCTTCTTATGGGTTATCCTCCCATTCTTCAAAAGCTATGAGATGGAAAGATGTTGCACCCACCTTCTCTTGAAGGCCCACTAGGTCACTATAGAGGCGGGAAAAAAGAAGAAATCTCATTTTAATCATGCACATCACCTTATCCAACTTCTTGTTAATGGAAGAGACAGAGATGACAAAAAATTTGGGTTTGAGTTTGGGTTAAGGAGATGTAATTGGTTGGGCCCTTTCCTCTATCACAAGCCTTTTCCTTTTTGAAGTTTGAGTTGTTTCTTACTTCTTTGCCCTAAGAGACCCCAAGGTATATACATAGGTATCTTAATGGAATGCTTTGGCATTAATCAAAGGCAAATCAAGGGAGTTTTGGGAGGGTAAATATTTTTCGGTGAAGAATTTATTATTTTCCTCATTAAGGGCTCCCATATACCTATCTATTACTGTGACATGAGAGAGGAGGAGATTGACATTTAGGCTTTGTACTTATGTGAATCGATTGATCCACATGGTACTAACTTATTTGAATTAGCTTATTTTTAGTTAGGAAAAATAGAAATGCTAGGTCTTTCTAGGAAACCTTTTCATTCCCATCACCCCTAGCATTTACAGATAAAGTGATGATATGACGAAGAAGCCAATTGGTGAGGGTCTTAATGTATTTAGCTAGAGATTTTTTAGGTCATGTCTAGTTTCAATAGAGATCTCTAACCATAATTCATAATATATAATATCAAGTCCAAAGTTAATGAAAGGAATATTATTTGTAACTTGAAGGTTGAAGAGGGAGGAAATGGGTAAAGGTTATAAAATGGGGTCCCTAAAAGCCTTAAAAACCAAATCATACAAACTTGCTTTTGATTTTTCTCTCTTGCTTAATGTAATAGTGCATATAAACTCCTTGACAATCCCTTTATGCCCTGGTTCATCCTTAAAGATGAATTCATTCTAGCTTGGGTTTGAAAGAAAGGCACAAATTTTATCCTTGATTCTAAGTGATTCAAGAAGAAAGGTAGAATGAATTTCATTGCCTTGGATGATTTTATTGGAGTTTGCTTTGTACCTATCTTTTTCTTCTTTAGTTATTCCCTTCATTAAGTGAAAGGGAGGAGGACTTGGAGGTTAGGCAATGCCCTTCCCTTTCTATGCTCTAGTTAGTTTCTTAGGTGCCATAAAGGATCATAGTTGAGAGAGTTTAGAAAGATTAAGAGAGAAGATAAATGATAAATGAAGGAAAAAACGGTAAAAGTGGAATGGAGGAGTGTTAGGATGGCTTAAACAGGCAAAAAAATGATGAAAAGGTAATAAAATGGTAAAAAAAAATGCATTAAATGAAGGGTTGGCATCGATTAATAATCAAATCAATCAATGTTTGACAGTTACTAGAATTCGCGATCACAATTAGTTGGTCATGATTGCTGATTACAAATCTCTGAGTAACGGATAAGATTTCCTCAAAAAATTAAAGAGTCAACGGTCAAAGAATTTGAATTTTGATAAAATTTTCAATAGCTATCTAAAGTCACGATAGTGAATTAAAAGTTTGATAGAAATTTGATGAGTGTCTGTAAGTAGTGATTGCAAATGTATAATAGTGACCATGAATTACAAGTCAAAAAGAAAAACAAAGAAAAAAAAGAATTGGCCTTTCTAGATGTGATCAACTTAATGTAATAATGATCAATCAAGCAAATTGGCATATAAAGCATAATTGCATAAGGAATTAACACATCCAAAGTAATCAACACGCATAATTATCAAACATATCATTCACTTAGTCAAAGTAACAAACATAATGAAGAAAATGTGGTGAGATCAATTTTCACCTTAGGGAGCTTCCATCAAACATCCCTAGCTCCCTCTTAATGAAATTCATTCTTTCTTTATTAAGGGATTTAATGAGAATGTCCGCAAGTTGATGATTGGTGTCAATAAACTCTAACACCACATTGTCATTTTGGACATAATCTATAGGAAAATGATGTCTAATGTCAATGTGCTTTCTCCTAGGATGTTGGATGGGCTTCTTTGAAAGATTTATTGCACTTGTGTTGTCACATTTGATGGAAATGTGATCAACATCATTACCATAATCCTTGAGTTATTGTTTCATCTAAAGAACTTGGGTGCAATAACATCTTGCTGCCATATATTCCACTTCGGTGGTGGATAAGGCAACCAAAATTTCCTTTTTACTAAACTAAGAAATTAAACATTCACCTATAAATTAGAAAGTTCTAGAAGTTCTCTTTCTATCTAATAAACTATCTGCATAATCCGCATCTGAATACCCTAGAAGGCTAAATGATGAATTCCTAGGATACCATAATTCTAAATGCAATATGCCATGTAAATATTTAAGAATCCTTTTAACAACATTTAAATAAGATTCCTTAGGATAATATTGAAACCTAGCACACATGCAAACACTAAACATGATGTTGAGTTTAGAAGTTATGAGATAGAGTAGAGAACCAATCATACCTCTATACCTTTTTTTCATCAATTGCCTTACCTAATTCATCTTTGTCAAGCTTGATGGTTGCACTCATTGATGTCTTTGCCACTTTTCATCCATCCATGCCAAATCTCTTGAGTAGTTCCATTGTGCACTTGGCTTGATTGATGAAGATGCCCTCTTTGATTTGCTTGATTTGAAGACCAAGTAAGAACTTGAGCTCTCTCATCATGTTCATCTCAAATTTACTAGCCATATACTTAGCAAATTCTTCACAAAAAGATTCATTAATAGCACCAAATATAATATTATCAACATATATTTGTACTATGATTGTATCTAGATTGTGCTTTTTGATAAATAAAATTGTATCAACCTTGCCTTTTTTAAAATCATTTTGTAAAAGAAATGAACTAAGCCTTTTATACTAAGCTCTTGGAGCTTATTTCAAACCATACAAGGCTTCAGTTAATTTGAAAACACAATTTGGAAAAGTATGAGATTTAAAACCAGGAGGTTGTTCAACATAAACAACCTCCTTAATGAGACCATTCAAAAATGCACTCTTCACATCCATTTGAAAAGTTTAAAATTCATATGACATGCATATGCGAAGAGAATCATAATGGACTTTAATCTTGCTATTGGGCCATAGGTTTCATCATAATCAATGCCTTCCTTTTGGTTATAACCCTTTACACCTAATCTAGCTTTATTCTTAGTAATGAACCCTTGCTCATCTAATTTATTCCTAAACACCCAATTGCAACCTACATCAGGGTGTTCCTTAGACCTAGGTACAAGTTTCTAAACTTTATTTATCTTAAATTGGTTAAGTTCCTCTTGCACAACAATCACTCAACTTTAATTATCAAGAGCCTTTTGGCTCAAATTGAGAAACAAATGGAAGATAATTATCTAATGCAAAAAGTTGAGATCTAGTATTTACTCCCTTGGATGTCTCACAAATGATTAGATCCTTTGGGTGGTATTTGGAAAATCTCCAATCCTTGGGAAGTTCTTGAGCTGGTTTTCTACTTATTGTGGCTGAGTTTCCTTAGCTTTATGTGATGACTTGTTATCCTCAAGATCAATCACCAATTCTTTCGGAGTTGGATCAAGCTCTAACTTCTTAAAGTCACCTATAAGATTATCAATAAGAGAACCTTTCCTAAGATCAAGTTTACTAGATTCATCAAATATAATGTTCATTGACTCTTCAATAACCGTTGAATACCCTACAGGCTTTACTAGAGGTGGAGTAACCTAGAAAAAATACCTTCATTTATCTTAGAAGCAAATTTTCCAAGGTTGTCTTTGGTATTTAGAATGTAGCATTTGCACCCAAAGACTCTAAGGTTTGAAATCTTAGGTTTTTTACCATTTTAAAGCTCATAGAAAGTTTTGTTAAGAATGGGTCTTTTGAAAACATGATTAGCTATATAGTAAGAAATATTAATGGCCTCGACCCAAAAGTAATTAGACAAAGAATACTCATTAAGCATAGTTCTAGCCATCTCTACTAATGTCATATTTTTCCTCTGTACAACACCATTATGTTGTAGTGTTCTAAGAGTAGAACAATTATGAAAAATACCATTCTTTAAGCACTAAGTTTCAAAAGGTTCATTCTGAAATCCTTTCCATAGCCACTTCTTATATAAGAAATGAAGTAACCTTTTTCATTTTAAACTCTTTTTGCAAAACTTTTAAAAGCATGAAAAGTGTCATTCTTATGAGCTAGAAAGGATATCTAAGTAAACCTAGAGTAATCATCAACTATGACAAATGCATAATGCTTTCCACCTAAACTAGCACTCCTAATGGGTCCAATTAAGTCCATACGGATAAGTGGAAGAGGACTAGAGGTACTTACAATATTCTTTGCTTTGAAGGAAGTTTGATATTGCTTCCCTATTTGGCAAGGTCCACATGTCTTATCCTTGGAGAATTTTAGCTTTCTTTAGATAGGCTTTGTAGGAGCTCCATGCTAGCATGACCGAGTCTTCTATGCCAAAGCCAAACTTTATTGCTAAGAGACATAAGACGCTTGAAAGATTGGATAACTAAATTGTCTAAGTTAATTAAGTAGGTATTGCCTCTCCTTTTACCCTTAAAGATTACATTTTTATCCACCAAAGTGATAACCTGACATTCTCCAGGGTCAAAGGTGATTTTATTATCTTTATCACATAATTGACTTACACTTAACAAACTATGTTACAAACCTTCTATTAAAAGAACATTGTCAAAAAAGTGAACAACCATTAACACTAATTGTTCCAATGCCAATTACCTTACCCTTGACATTGTTTTTAAAAGTGACATTATCACTTTCCTTCTCTTTTATGACTATGAATAGCTTTTTGTTGCCCTTCATGTGCTTTGACCACCTACTATCCACATGCCATCATTGTCTACATGGTGGCTTCCATACATTCTTACACAACAAAAACAAATCATCTTTGTTTAAGTACCCAAGCATACTTGGATCCTTAGAGTTTAGTCTTGAAGGGTCTTTAATTTGAGGTGAGCATTCCTATTATAGCAGAAAATGTTTGTGTGACTAAACTTTATACAATAGTTACATTGGAGCTTAGACTTATAAATCTTTCTCCTATGCATAACTTTAGTATGAGTAGGAGGGTCTTCTCATACCATGGTGGTGAGAGTGTGAGATGTGCATGAATGATTAGGAGTAGAAGAGAATTTTTTGTATGTGTTTGGGTGAGCATGCTTCTTAGTGTGGATGAATGCTTAATTAGCCTTTTTTAGGCTTAGGCTTTGAGCCTTGAGGCGCCTTCCCTTTGCCTTTGGACATAGGTGGCTTAGTGTTGGACACACTTTTCCTCCTAATTACCTCAGTACTAGATGTTTGAGGTGCTTATGCTCTAATGAATGTTATGAGAGGGGGTGTAAATGAAGAGGCTCCATTGAAGCCTAATCCATGTCTTACTATAGAGGTCTTTGAGATACAATTAATGTATCTAAAGCTTTCTTCCCTTTTTCAAACTTAGAAATAAAATTTCTAAGCTCAATTACATTTCCTTTTAAGGAATTATTTTCCTTTCTCAAAGAATTTAGAGAAGAAGAAGACTTAATATGAGTCTTAATAGACTTTTTGAGTTCTCTATTTGAAGTTCTTAGCTCACTTATAAGCTCATTTAATGAGTTAAACTTATTTTTTAGTTTTGAGCATTTCTTTTTATAAGTTTTCATTTGTGACTTATATTTGTCACATCTCAATGTAAGAGCTTCAAAGAACTCATCATCTACATCATTATATGCATCATAATTATCACTAAAGTGAGGTGAAAAACTTATGTCATTAGAAGAGTCCTCTTGTTCCATGAAATAAAGATTTGCCACTTCCTTATCTTCATCCTCCTCACTAGAGTTGTCATCCTAAGTAGCTTTGAAGCTTTTATTCTTTTCCTTGTCCCCTTTTTTCTTCTTCTTCAACTTGAGGCAGTCATATTTAATATGACCATACTTGCCATACTTATAGCAAGTCACTTCATTCTTTTTTTTCCTTGAGGTTAGGAGATGACTTTTTAAAGTTCTTTCTATCTTTTTTTTCCTTATCAACTCCTTGGTTCTTCTAAAAAGCATGGCCAACTCTTCCTCTTCCTTTTCACTACCATCATCATCACTTGCGATAACTTCTACCTCTTTTTCTTTAGCTGAAGATTTAAAGGCCAAGGTATTTTTTTTTTCTGTTTTATCATTCCTGTCCCCTGTCCTCTCATCTTCTTCATTTCTTCATATTTTTTCAAGGCCAACTCATTAATAAGATGCTTGCCTATGAGGCCATTTTTTGTATTTGACTCTTAAATACTACGCACCCTGCACCAAACCTTTCAAGAGGTAAAGATTTGAGTATTTTAGTGTTTATCTCATGCTTGGTGAGTACTCTTCTGAATTTTTTTATATTCATGATGATGGACAGGAGTCTATTTATCATATCTGTGATGCTTTCATTGTCTTTCATCATGAATAGTTCCTATTTGGTCACATATATTTTTAACTTACTAGATTTCACTAAGGTTGTGCCTTCATGGTAATTCTCCAACACCTTCCAAATTCCATGGGCAGTGAGATAGTGTTATACTCTTCCTATCTCCTCTTCTAATAAGGAGCTAAGAAGAATTGCCATTGCCCTTTTGTTCCTTCCATTTGATCTTCTATGAGCTTCCATCTATTCCTCCTATGGAATTAATTCTTTATTTCCATC
Organism: Omphalea diandra; assembly: GCA_949677035.1. NCBI lineage: Eukaryota > Viridiplantae > Streptophyta > Magnoliopsida > Malpighiales > Euphorbiaceae > Omphalea > Omphalea diandra. Next base: position 23,814 of record CATIWR010011347.1, read on the forward strand.
AACCACCTTGGCAGGAGGTTTCCATTCTTTTGCAAATATATCCTAAAAAACCACCACATTGCTGTCCAAATATATCTCCATTCTATACTTTTAATGCATATAGTCGGATCCATCAAAGTATGCTTGAGATAGGTGTGGATTCCTTTTGGTGCCATTTGTCTTTACTCACACAATTAAGGGTTTCAATGACACCTTGCTCTGATACTACTTATTAGCCCTTAAGCACCAAGAAGGGGGGGTTGAATTAGTGGGAAATTTTAAAATTGGAGGGAAGGTATTGAAAGATGAAAATAAAATAAGTAGGAGAAGAATTAGAGACACTAAATTTTATAGTGTTCGGGTGTTGACAAACCCTACATCCACTCCTCAATTCTTCAAAATTAGGTATTCTACTAACACTAAATGGTGTTTCTAAGCTCACACCAAACTTTTACTATAACATCCTCAACCCGAATCATATGCACTTTAATTACATTATATTTGAATATATGCATTGGATAAATAATTGTTTAGATAATTGAATTGGAGAAATACGACGATGACACTTGCACCATTACATTTGAGACACTTGAATGTATATGTAATGTTTGTATAGTTGCATGAAAAATTATCTCATGTTGTGTGCATGTTATAACATCATAAATAATGGTGTTATAGAGCTTATTTAAAAGTATAAGGAGCATCTAGGGATTAGGAGATGGATGAAGGTGCTTAAGGAGTTAAGAAGAGGGATTAAAAGAGGAAAAGTGAACTTCCAACCAATAGAAATGAAACACTATGATTTTTGTCTTATTGTAATAGGCTTACAAGTGTAATTTTTTAACCCTTTAGGATCAGAATTGAGGGGTTAGATGTGACATACAACATAAAAAAGAGAGAGCTAAGGAAGAAATAAAGAAAGGAAGAAGAAGAAGAAGAAGAAGAAGAAGGAGAGGAAGAAGAGTGAGCTGCCTAGGAAAGAATCCTAAGGTTTTCTAATTATGGGACATTAGGTAAGTTAATTTATCTTATTTTAACATGAAATTAACCCCTCATGACATGTTAATCATGCATGGTTAGTGAGAATTATGTAGTACTTGAGATAAAACTCTTGGATGGAAGTTGAAATTCAAGAGAACAAGAGCTTATTGTGTTGATTTTGCTGTTAGAGTAGAATTTTTTACCATGATTTTATAACCATAGAAGAGGAATTAGGGAAAGTGAAAAATATGAAAGTTGTAGCTTTATGTCTCATATAAATTTACACGAAATAGTTTTGCTTGATTTTGTGTGTGTGAGGAGATATGGCTCCTTCATTAGGGCTGGTTCACAACCAACCGAAATGACCTCAGTCTTTCTATTTTTTTTATATTTTGATGGCCTTATGTTCTGATTTTGACAAATTGATAAACATGAAATTTGTAGCTTTATATCCCCTATAAATACCTGTAAATCAGTTTTGATTGATTTTCTGTGTGGAAAGAGATATGGCTCATTGATTGGGATTGACCCTGTACCCAGATGAAACCTCACCTTTCTTTTAATTCTGTTTTCCAAGAATTTGATGGCCATAGATTCAAAATTTGATGATGGTCCAAGCTTGAAAGTTGTATATTTATGTTTCATATACATTATTGTGAAATATTTTTGCCAAATATAACATGGTTATTGAGATATTGTCCTTTCATCAGGACTATTTGTCAACATGTTACAAACCTGCTTACCCTAAGAATTTGTCCTTTGTTTTGGTGACTTTATAGACTGAATTAGACAATGAGTAAAACATGAAAAATGTTATTTTATATGTTTTGTAACTGATGGTAGATTATTATTGTAACTTGATTTGTACAATTTGAGATACACCCAAGAATGTAAGACCTACTCAGATTGAGATGACATTGCAACAGGGCCAAATTCAAAAATTCACCACATTTTCTGTGTGTTTGATATTTGCTTGAAATTTGAATATGTTCTATCATTATGTGTATGGTTTGTTTGAAAAAAAGAATAAAGTAATTTGTATGAGTATATATGGAGTTATTTCTATGAGAGTATAGTAAGCTCAGGTTGCCATATAAGGAAAATATGCATAAACACTAGGTCCACTTGCATGAATCATGCCATAGTTGCATAACAAGATGAAAATCTTACTTTATCATCATGGATTGATTTGGTGTATGGAAATAGTTCCTCGAGGCATTAAAGATACTATTGGAAACAAGCTGGGAACGTCCACGACTTAATAAGCTTGAAGGAGGAGGTATGTAAATAGCTAATGGTACTATATGTGTGATTGGTTAAATGCCATGAACATATAATCAATGGAATGAAATGTTGTTTAATGTAATGATATTGAGGAATACATTGATGAAAAGATTGTTATACTATTGATTTATTTATTTTCATGAAACGTTGATAAATTATGACTTGGGAATGAGAGTATATGGTGATATGAGCCACCCAAGGTTATAGGTGTTGTTGTTAGGCATTATATTGCTGAAATTTTGATGGATTTATAGTTGATTTGTTGAAAGAATAATACTTGATGTTATTGGCAAGTAACACTATTCATAGCCTAAATGGCAATGATATATAACAACCTGTGTGGCAGTAACATTCGATAGTCTATGTGGCAATGATATCTATAGCTTGTGTGACAATAAAATATAACAGTCTATATGGCAAAAACATTCGATAGCCTATGTGGCAATGATATGTATAGCCTGTGTGGTAATCAAATATAACAGCCTGTATGGCAATAACATTCGATAGCCTATATGGCAATGATATCTATAGCCTGTGTGACAATAAAATATAATAGCCTGTGTGGAAATAACATTTGATAGCCTGTGTGGCAATAACATTCGATAGCCTGTGTGGCAATGATATCTTTAGCTTGTGTGGCAACAATATTTATAACCTATGTGACAACAAAAAATGAAACCTTTGTAGCAGTGATATTGATAGCCTATGTGACATTTAAGAGTAAAAACTCTTTATTTCATGCATATATATGATGATGAGTTATTAATATTTAAATGTTTGTTATGTTATTTGAGATTGAAGTATCTTTATGCATTTACTTACTGAGTATGCAAACATACTCTTTTGCATTAAGTTTTATTTCAGGAAGAGTAGACTAAAGATTGTGTCCAGTTACAATTAGAAGTTGCTGTCTAGCAGTCTAATA
>CATIWR010011359.1:0-23405 GCA_949677035.1 Omphalea diandra
TTAACGAGTCAAAACTCGATTTCACCCGATTTTACCACAAATCCGATTTTATATACGATTAAAATCGTTCACGTGATTTTGACTCGTAAAATCGTACGAGTCAACTCGCGATTTTGACAACTATGTATATATATATATATATATTAAATTTGCATCCACTATTGACATATGGTTTCTTTTTTGCATTTAGCCACTCTATAACCACTGCTTGGAGAATCCTTTTTATATTTTCAACTTATTTGTCATATATATATATATATATATAAAATTTGCATCCACTATTGACATATGGTTTCTTTTTTGCATTTAGCCACTCTCTAACCACTGCTTGGAGAATCCTTTTTATATTTTCAACTTATTTGTCATATGAGTTAGTCTCAAACAGTACATGTGCTTTCAGCGGGCAATATCATGCTTAAGTTGGAGATTAATAGTGGTCTTCCCTGAACTGCTGAAATTATCTGACCTTAGTGCTATTATTTGACTGCATGAATCCTTTCTTGGATTGGTTCTTTAGCTTCATCTGGTGTTGTGTTGTTTTGTTTACTTCCTTACTAGGCAACTATATTTATACCTAGTAGGTGCTCATACATCTCTGAGACTTTCTCTTGCTTTTTTGTGTTATACATCACTTCATGAAGCATTTGATTATATCTTTTGCATATCAAAGCAGTGTTTGGTGACCTTTTCTTGTAACTGTTCAACAAATGGATAATATCAGTAGATTTTATGGAGAATGTTGAATCTTTAAAATTGAAAGTTGGATTTCTTCTCAGCTACATCAATTGATGCCATCCGTTGTCACCTGCCTTGTTGCAAAAAGGTTAGGAAATAGATTTGCCAATAATCATTGGGACCTCAGAGACTTTACTACTAATTTGGTTGCCTCGATATGCAAAAGGTAAAGCTTCTCTTTCTCTTTTGCATGCAACAAAAATAATTTGGTTGTGTGCAAACATCCAACATTCTTACTTTCACTTATCACTTTATGTATGTAAAATCATTCTGAACTGAGGCTCAGACACCCTGCTGATTATCTGCCCATCCTGTTCCATCCTAACTTTAGTTGTCTGGTGCAAGATTTTCTTTGTCCTCAATAACAAATGCGGCCCAGAGTTACCAACCAAATTTGATCGTACGAGATATTGAAAATTATGGATGCTGAATAAATCTGAATTCCTGTCCCACCTTCAAAATAATGTTTAGAAGCTGAGATGTTTAGGCACTCCTCCAATTATGAATGTTTAGGCACTCCACCAATTAAATTGCTTTGCCTCCTTAACCAGTCTGCTGCTTTGAGTTGTTCATTTGTAATTCTAGTTTGCTTCATAGCTTATATTTGGAATTCAAGTTTTAAATTCTGTTGCAGGTTTGGGCATGTTTATAGAAGTCTTCAGACACGTTTGACAAAAACTTTGCTCAATGTGCATTTGGATCCAAAACGGTCACTGACTCAGCACTACGGTGCAATTCAAGGGTTGAAAGCCCTAGGATCCAATGTGGTATTCCCTTCTCTCATGCTTATAAATACATTCATTTACTGTTAAATACTTGCTGGAAATTTGATTTCTTTGAACACAGTCTATGAAAAGTTCAACGACTGCTATGAGCGTTTGATAAATAGATATGGCAAAATGATAGAAGAAATAATGGATAAACAAAGAATATGAAGGTAAGTATGGTATCAGAATTGTGATTCATGGTGATGAGTGATCAACCTCCTGTTGCTTTTGGTAGGTAAAGATTTAGACAACTTTTTAATTCCAATGATAGTTTCTGGTTTTAATGGTATGAATACAGAAATTATGCTGCAATACTTGCTAATTGCTAATGGGATATTTGGATGCATCCTGCATATTGAAAAGTGAGGCAAAATTATAGATTTTGTGGCTTTTCTTAGGGTTAATTTATGTTGGGGCAGAGTACTGAGGTTTGGATCTCAAACATTCCTATGCAAATTTGAAAGATCCTGTATAGTGGTAATATTATATGGTTGCTCTCATTGGAGATTATATGCTATAAGCCATTTAATCTGTCATCCATCAAAGATGAAGAAGGTTTGTATTTCAGTAGTGCAACTTTGAGGATAATTTTTAGCTGAAATGAAGTTAAATAAAGGGTATTGCAGGCTGTCACAGCTCTATTTTAGTCTCTACAGTTAGAGTTCTTAGGGAATGTTTAAATTGAAACGGACAGACTTTTGGAAAGATTTCTGCCATATTCTTGTTCTCCCTTTTACTTTACAACCAAAGGACAGAGATGAAATACTTCATTGCAGAATTACAAAGGTGGATTACTGCTGTCATCAAGCAATTATTTGTAGGAAAAATGAAATGTGTTATCTGCAAATGTGCTCTTGACTGCATATGTTTTCCTCCACACATTTTTTTTTCAGGGGGATTTTTTTTGAGAAAGGGGGGAGGTAGGAATTCTATATTTCTATTTTAACCCGCTTCCACCATTATCCCGATTCTTCAAATTGGATTTCTGGGTTAATGATGTTTGCTTTGCTGCCTTCTATTTTTCTTGTGAATATTTTCATTTTGTTATGAAATCTCTTTCGATTGTTGAACAAACGTGATTAGTAAAATTGAATATCTTATCATTTTTCATTCTTATAGAAGTCCTTTGTATTTTGTTACACTTTCTAGACACTGATAAGGACTTAAATAGTTAACTAGCATCTTTAATTCTTCTTATTTTACTTGTCACCATGGAGTTTGTCATTAATTATTGTTACTTTGCAAGCAGGTTCGCCTTCTTGTACTGCCAAACCTTGAGCCTTATCTCCAAGTTCTTGAACCAGAGATGGTTTTTGAGAAGCAAAAAAATGAAATGAAGAGGCATGAAGCTTGGCGTGTTTATGGAGCATTGTTGGTGAGTAGTTCTTATATGGAGATATGATGCTTGTCCAGTGGGTTAAGTATTAAGATGGCTGTGTAAAGGGTGTAACAATCATGCATTTTTCTTTTCCAGCATGCAGCAGGTCAATGCATATATGATCGTCTCAAAATTTTCCCACATTTGCCATCCGCTCCAGCACATATTGTGTGGAAGACCACTAGAAAAATTGTTACATGTTCAAGTAAGTCTTTACTGATTTTGCTTTTTGCCTGAAATCATACCCTTCCAATACTACATTTCACACCCTTCACATGTTAATATTTTGAATTTGTGTGTGAAAAATCAAATTCCTAAAAGTGCATTTCTATGTTTCCAATGGCAGCAATCACTGTGGTTCAAATAAACTTTTCTATATTTTCTTTGCTCTTATGTTCTATTTTCACCTCCGCCTCCAACACTGCCCCTCCTCCCCCCACCCCTTCCTCCTCCCTTTTCTCTTCAAAACCCTTGCTTTTCACTTCTCTGGCCAAGGGGGTGGGGGATTTTAGTGCTTGGAAGTTGGAATTGGCTTTTCTTAGTAGTTTCTCAGTATGCAATTGCAGCAGTATCCTCTATACATTAATGTGATATGACGTATCAGTAACCATATGATCTAGGGATAACTTTAAACCATGGAGATGGATATCCTAAGTTGTTTTGCCTGAATAAATTCCATTACCTTGTCCTAAATTTTATTTTATGTAGAATGTGGTTCACATATGCCTGCTTGGGAGCTAATTACTGAGGTGGCTTTTGTCAGGAAATTACTAGAACATTGCATTTTTTTCAGTAATTAGTTTTGTATTTTTCTCAAGTAATGTTCTAGGTCTTGTGTGTGGTTTTCCACCAACTTTCGAGGATGTAAATTGGAAAATATAGTAATATCTTTACTTTCTCAACGTGAATTTATTAAGATGAACCCAAAAAAACTTAATAAAAGTAATTTTATCTGAGTCCTGTTTAGGAAGAACTTCCTCCCTCTCCAGTCCCCTTATATCAAGTTACGTTCTCATGATTGAGCAAGTTACTCCCCGGCAAACCAAACACAATTACTTTGCTTACTTCCCAGGAAGTTCAGTTTTCTGTACCTATTTCATGTGAAACAAATAACACTCTAATTTTTTCAACCTGTCAAAATTATCAAGATAAACGTAAAGCAGACATCGAGCTCTTGCAACAGCCACCACTGAAGAAGATGGCAACTGATGTTCCACACGGCATACAGTCTATGGACTCATCACCATCACATATGCAAGGGGAAGCAATCATTGCAGCTCCTTCAACTGATTCTAATTTAGGCGTTTCTTCATCTTCTGACCACGTGCCAAACTATAATGAATCAGACCACAAAGTTGAAATAGGCACGGGGGTTCATCGAGAATCAGACCAGAAAGTTGAAATAGGAAAGGGGGTTCATGGAGCTATAAAGACATCAGCCATACTCGATCAGGTATGGAAGGATGATTTGAAATCTAGTCTTCTCCTGGCATCACTGTTTGAGCTGTTTGGTGAAGGCATTCTCTCCTTCATTCCAGCTCCTGAGATGTCATTATTCTTATAATTAATTGTAAAAAGTTTGTTAACATATAGCATAGCAATCTAGCTGGAATCATTTATATCTAAACGATAATGTAGTTCAATTTCAATTAAATTTTTATTGAAGTTTTTATTTTTGTAAAGTTTATATGGATTATTAAAATCTTATACTGTTTGCCCCTCACCTGAAATGCCTGAGTTATTCTATCAAACCTATGCCAAATCTGAATGAGAATTTTCAGGGAGTACTAGATGTGGAATGAGGTTATTGCTGTTGCAACTTCCTACGGTACAAATGGCTCTCGCTAGAGTACCATACCCCTGACCTATTAATATTACAGTCAATTACTTGGTAGCATTTCTGAAGTTAATCTTTTGTGGTTAATTCATCATTTATTGGATAATGGTAATATAAGATTTATTTAATTAAGATAACGAATTAATTACTTTGATAAATTCAATTCATGTATTTAATTTAATGTTAGAGAATTTAATTAATTTATTAACTAGAATTTCCATTTATTGAAGTTGGGTTGGGCTATAAACATGTTTAAGTGTACAAAATGGGTTGGGCTATAAATATGTTAAGTGTACAAAATGGGTTGGGCTTTATTAATAAATTAAATTATGATTGAGATTAAATATTAAATTTTAATTTATTATTGCCTTTTAGTGGGTTAGAGATTGCTAATTGAAAGCTGCATATTGTTGAAAAATGGATCATAATTTCGTATTTTAAAAGAAAATCAAATTAGTGAAGAGGTAAAACACAATTCAATAACTGTCTAGCAAACTCATGGCTTATCTTGTCCATTTTACAAACTGATGGTGTGCATCCTTTAATTCCAAGCTGAATGATGCATTCGTATGCAAATGTCGCCCTTGTATAGGAATGACAGCGGAATGGGGGTGACCGCTCTTCCTTATCCTCCACTCCGTTATCTTAATGGGAGGATTTTTTTTTTTTTTGATCATGTCTTAATGGAAATTCTCTACAAATTACCAAGGATAATTTTTATTTTTAAATAATTTTAAATTATATTAAATTAGAAAATAATAATATTTTTTATTTTTCAATAATTTTAAAAAATAGTTAAATTAAATTATAGAATAAAAATATTTTATACTATAAACTAACGTACAGACATCTATCATTCTAACGCTATAGAATATGAGGATGTTGGGCATGTTGCTTCTAAGATGGGAGTTGGGATTACTGGTGAGGGCGAAAGGTGTAGAAATGCTCAAAAGCTTATTGATTTTGTCCAATGTTAGCTAGCTAAAAATAATTAGAGATTCTGTCTCTAATTAAAAAAAAAAAAAAGTTGTGTTTGTTGAGGATTCTTGAACCTAAAGTAAGAGAAGATAACTTTGATAAAATCTAACATAAGTTTAAGCTACAATAATGGTGTGGTACATAACTATGTTGTGGTAAAAGATAGAATAATCTAGGTATTGTATAATTCAAAAGAGGTACAATACTATTCTATCAATTTATTCATTGTCAACAATGGTGGAACCAAGGGTTGGCATGGACTGAAGCCCCCCTGAATCTGGAGAAGAGAAATGTGAAGGAGGAGAAGAACAACCTTTGCTCCGGTCGGCCATGGAGGAAAAAAGGAAAGGGTGAGGGAGGAGGCTAAGGAAGAAGAAGCCCCCTTGCCTTTTAGGTTTTGTTGGTTTTAATTACTAAAGTGACACCATTCCATTTAGTAATAGGAACTGCACATACTATTCAATCAATTTATTCATTGTCAACAATGACAGAACCTAGGGGGGTTAGCATGAGCTGAAGCCCCCCTTGAATCTGGAGAAGAGGAATGTGAAGGAGGAGGAGAACAACCTTAGCTTTGGTTTGCCATGAAGGAAAAAAAAGGAAAGGGTGGCTGAAGAAGAAGAAACCCCCAGCCTTTTAGGTTTTGTTGGTTTTAATTACTAAAATGGTGTCGTTCGTAGTTATGGGAACTGTGCCATTTTGATTCACCTAAAAAGCGAAAAAAAAAGAAGAGAAAGAAATGAAAGTCATTTATGCCAACCATCACTTTTGCTAGGTTTTGTTGCTTTTGCTAGGAGGTATATATATATATATATATATATATATATGCTGAGGCAAACTAATTCAACTATTATTTCCCTGATACCTAAGTATGCCAACCCAAAACTATTAGTGGATATATACCTATTGCTTGCTACAATGTGCTAGTACAAATATATTACTAAAATTTTAGCTAGTAGACTTAAAGGAGTTCTCGATAAGCTCATTCAACCTAATCAATATGCTTTAATACCTGAAAGAAAAATTGTTGGCAACATCCAACTAGCCCCATGAACAAATTAGGAACTACCATAAGGGTAAAGATCATTGTATTGCACTTAAAATAAATTTGCATAAGGCTTATGATACAATCTTTTGGTATTTTCATGAAGAAGTACTTTATGGCCATAAGTTTCCTGAAAAGTTTATTGAACAGATTTGTGTGAGAAAACGCATGTTTTCTATAAAGGTCAATGGCAATGCTGAAGAGTTTTTCCTAAGGGAGAAAGGGCTAAAACAGGATGATATTATCTGTCAACTGTTGTTTATACTTGTGATGAATTATTTCTCTGAAACTTCATTAGAAGTTAAAAAAGATGCTTTAGCTCAACCATCTCTATTTTGCATATGACCTTTTTGTTTTGTTTTGTTTTTATAATGGAGATGTTGGTTCTATCAAGGTTATTAAGAAAGCTATGGATCATTTCTTTGTTGTGTCTGGATTAATACCAAATACGCAAAAGAGCTCAATTTTCTTTAATAGGGTTCAGGAAATCACAAGGAATGAGATCCTTAATATTTTATAATTTCAAAAGGGTACACTCCCTATAAAATATTTAAGGCTGCCTCTTATTTCATCCAGACTATTCAGTCAACACCGTCTAACATGTAAGGAGGATCACAAGTAGAATATCAAGTTTCACTTTTAAGCATCTCTCTTATGTTGGGAGATAGCAACTAATTAATATTGTGCTTCTTAGTATCTCCAACTATTGGTGTTACACTTTTTTATTGCCTAAGGTTGTAATATAAGAGGTGGAGGGTATTTGTAGGAAATTTTTATGGCGAAGAATCTCTAATAGAAGAGCAAGAGGCTTAGTTTCATAGAAGAATATGTGTCAACTTAAAACTGTTGGAGGGTTGGGATTAGATTTTTTCATGTATAGAATCAAGATGCTCTCACTAAAAATATATGGGAATTAGTATCTTCTAAGCCAACCCTTTGCACTAGGTGGGTAACTATTAATAAGCTTAAGAAGCTTAGCTTCTAGGTTATCATATGGCCACTAGATGGTAGTTAGAGATGGAGGCACCTATTACACATTAGACCTGTAATTAAAGGTTCTTTGATTACCAGCTAGGAAATGGCCAGTACTTGTCCTTCTATTTTGACCCTTGGGCTTAGGGAATGGCACTACTAGAAAGGTTTCCTATGATCAATATTGATAATACTAATGTTAGCAAATTTGCTAAAGTTGGTGAGGTATGGAGAAATGGAGTGTGGAATCTCCCTAACTTAATTGATGATTACACCCTTTAAGTGTGGGATTATGTGCACTAAAATTTCAAGATAAATCTTAATGTTATAAATTAGATTAGATGGAAACTGAATCCATAAGGTAATTTCATTGTTGCAAGCACATGGAAGGCCCTCACAGGGCATCCTAATTCATTCTCTTAGCATAAGGTACTGTGGTTCTCCAACTTAATTGCGAAATATACTTTTATTGCGTGGTTATCACTTAAGCAGGGGAATGAAGATTTCCGAATTAGACTGGTTTGATATTAGAATCGGATTTTTTTTTTTAAAAAAAAATCTTTAAACCAAACTGAATTGAGAATAAGTAAATGAGATAATTCTAAAAATTTTGTGCTATCTGAACTAAGAATTAGACTGAATTGTCCCGTATTAGAATCAAATGGTAGAATTGATATACTCTCTCTTTCTCTCTATGTATGTGTGTGTGTGTGTATATATATATATATATTAGTGAAACTAGTTAACTCTCTCAATTAGTATATATTATTAATAATTAGACTATTTATTAATTAGTAATAGACATTAAAAATTTTTAATTTAATATTTAATGTGTAAGTTATTAGTTGTAATTTATTAAATTATCACTCATTTATTTTAGTCTTGAATGATTAAAAGTGAAAAATATAAAATTTATTTTGTTTTGATTTATAAAAATATAAAGTTTAACATTTAATAATTTGAAATAACTGAATATCTAAACTAGTACAGAACCGAACCACACCGTCCTGAAAGAATCGAAGAATTGAATTGAACCATCCCAAATTTATAAGGAATCAAATTGAACCAAAATTTTGGGACTATACCAGTTTTTCATTTTTGAAATTCTCAACATTTTGGTCCAATTTTAAAAATTTTAAAATCCTCAAATTAGACTAAACCGTGCTTATCCCTACACTTAAGGGCATATTGCAAACTAGGATAAGGTTATATAAATGAAAATATGTGAGTCTATTGAATGTGAGTTTTGTTATAAGAAAGTTGTGCTCATGTACATCTTAGATGTGCTTTTTCTAGAGAGGTTTAGCGGAGAGTTTTTGACAGTTATGGTGTTTCTAAAATTCCTTTATCCTAGAGAAGAGAAGTAAGTTGATTTTTTCAAAAATCCATAGGGGATGCAATTTTGTGTATAGAAACGTTAAAGATGCAATATGGTATAAATTTTGTAACAAACAAAGAAATGTACAAAAAGAGGTTAGGTTGTTGGAAAGATGGAGATGATAAGCAGTTTTATTAATTCTTTATTGTTAGTTATAGAGTTGAGTATTCATGCTATTTACTTGATCAATAATATCATTCTTTGGCTTTGAATACAAAAACAAATATACATTTAATAGATACAAAATATGCGTCTAACAAATGTGAAATTTTAAATATCTACTTAATATTTTTAGCCTTCATAGGATCTATTATGTGAGTCCCTATAGGATAAAAGTGTAATTTCCGTCTCATTGCCATCTCTACCTCAATGCAACTTACATATAAATATCCCCTTTCTTCAAAGGGATGAAGTTAGAGGAATAACTACAAAGCAAAATTTTTGAAAGATTTGAAACTTTAAGTCTCACACAATTCGCCACATTAGCCATATATCTCATATTTTGTTTTTCATTATACCTGAATTTGTTCATATTTTGTTTTTCATTATACCTGATTTGTGGAAAACTTACTTATCAATGATGATTGAAAGGTAGAGTAAGAACCGCATGATATCTTATAGCTAGAGGTGACAGTTTCTAACCCAATTTGAACTCGCCTTAAAAAGTCGATTTGAATCCAATTCTGACCTGAGGCAAACCCGAAATGATCTAAAAATTTTTGGGTCGGGTAAGAGTCAACTGGAGGATCGATTCAAAACTGATATGAAAGAGTTAATCCGTGACCCGACCTAGTTCACTTGATGACAATATTAAAAATTTTTTATTAGTAAATATGTAAAAGGTAGAACAATTAAAATAAAAAAGAAAAAAATTATTTCAAAAAATATTTAGATTATTTAATTAAATTTAAATTTAACTTTGATATTTTCATCTAAAATATAATGAAATTTTTATATTTTAATAAATTAATTAATTTTACTATACTTTTCTATGTGCCTAAATTAGAATTTATTATTTATTATGATAAATTATTTAGTAACAATAAAAAATTATTTATTGTGTTAAAATAATTTTATCATATTTTAAATTATTTAATACAATGACAAATATTATTATGACAATATTACTTTTCATTATATGTAATTTGGTAGACACTATAGCGTAATGAAATATTATAATGAAAGAGTGTATATCATAATTTATTTTATATGCTCATTTATTATGACAAAAATTTTTGAGTTAAGAATTTATAAGCTCAATCGTTAAGAAAATTCAAATATTTTCACAAATTTTCAATTATATTTAAAATTTTTAACTGAGTCAATTACACTCTAATTTAATGAATTAGATTCAATTATACCTCAAGTCAAAATCAACATTTAATAAAATGTATATTTAGACTCAATTGACTCCTATATTTTTTTATTTAGTTCAATCAAATTTAAAATTAAGTTTAAATATTACTAAGATAATATTTTTATTTTGCTCAATTTAAATAATTTTTCACCAAAATATCAAATTTTTTTATTTTAGTTAATAAATAAATAATTTTATACTAATTTATGCTTTAAAATTATAAATTTTATTTTTATATATTTAAATATTAAATTAATAAATCCTTAATTTTTATTTTAAGGATTTTTTGAGAATTTTCATATTTGTATAATGTAATTATTTTTTAAACATTTCTTAAAATTTTTATTTTAAATTGTTAAAATAATTTATTATTTAAAATATAAAAATTAAATTTTTTAAGGAGAGAATGAAAGAAATTTTTTTTTTTTAAAATGAGAGATTGAGAAATTTATAAATTATAGATTTAAATTTTAAAATTTTTAGATTTTTAAATTTAAATATAAAATTCTCAAATAAAGTATATAATAAATTTAATTAATTATAAAAAAGATTAAATTGAATAAAAATAAAACTATTATCTTAATTAAGCTCATGTAATTGATTTTTAAATATTTTTTTAAATGATTTAAATAATTTATTATTTAAAATATAAAAATTAAATTTTTAAGGAAAGATTGAGAGAAAAAATTTTTAAATGAGATATTGAGAGATTTTATGAATTGTAAATTTAAGATTTAGAAATTTATAGATTTAAATATAAAATTAAAAATTTTCATATAAAAATATATAATAAATTTATTTAAGTAAGAAAGGGATTAAATTGAATATAAAATAAAAGTATCATCTTAATTAAATTTATGTAAATCAATTTTTTAAAAATTTTATTTAAATAATTATTATTTAAAATATAATAATTAATTTTTAAGAAGAGATTGAGAGATTTTATAAATTATAAATTATAAATTTTAATTTTAAAATTTGTATTTTTAAAATTAGATATACAATTAAAATTCATCATCTAAAAATAAAAAATAAATTTAATTAAGCAAAAAATGAGATTAAATTAAAAAATAAAAGTATCATCTTAATTAAACTCATGTGGTTGATTTTTTAAAATATTTCTAAGAAGTTTTTTATTTGAATAGTTTTAAATTTTTTATTTAAAATATATAATTAATTTTTTTAAAAATATTGAAAGAACTTTTTTTGAAAAAAAAATTAGAGATTGAGAGATTTTATAAATTATAATTTTAAATTTTAAATTTAAATAAAAAATTAAAATTCATTATACAAAATTAAATAATAAATTTAATTAAGTGAAAATAAGATTAAATTGAATAAAAATAAAAGTAGTATATTAATTAAACCGTAAACTTAATTTTAGATTTAATTGAACTAATTGAGAAAGTATAAAAATTAACTAAGTCTAAATGCACATTACTAAATTATGTTTTTTTATTTGAGGTATAATTAAAATTAATTTATCAAATTATAGTGTAATTAATAAAAGTAGTATATTAATTAAGTCATAATCTTAATTTTAGGTTTACTTGAATAAATTTTAAGAAAAAAAAATATAAGGGTCAACTTGAGTCTAAATGCATTTTACTAAATTTTAATTTTGACTTATGGTATAATTAAAATCAATTTGTTAATTATAATTTAATTGACTCAATTATAAGTTTGGATACAATTTAAAATTGTATAAATGTTTGAATTTTTGTGTAATTAAGCCAAATTTTTACTATAATTTTTTAAATGATTTAATGTAAAAGAAATTAATCACAATTTTACTTATTTTGTTATAATGATTGTAATAAATTTGATTTTGTCATGATAAAATCATATATTAAGATAAATTTAATTTTATCACACAAATTTTTATTATAATACATAAATTTTTTTTAAGGAATGATTTTCTATCATTAAACATTATATAATAAATTAATTTAAATTAGATATATAATTTGAATATAATTTTATGTTGATTTAATTCAATTGTTTTCATTATATATAGTTATTTGCTTAAAAAATAAAATATATTTAATTTATTAAACTTTTAAATAAATATAAAAAATTTTATTCAAGGTTCTTTTTATACAATTTCTATCTTATTTTTCAGAAAAATTATTATTTCTCTCTTGGCAAATTAAGAAAAAATATTATATAAATGATAAAAAATTCAAATAAATATTTTAAAATTGAATAACAAATGACCTGACCTGATATATCAATTTTAAGAGTAATTTGAATTGAAATTCTTTCTATATGTATGATATATCAATTTTAAGAGTAATTTGAATTGAAATTCTTTCTATATGTATGATCTAATGGGTGATCCGAACCCATCCGAAATCAGGGCGATCCGACTTGAAAATACATCAACTAGATAATGACTCGGACCGAAACAATTCAACCCGACCCCTTTATCACCTCTACTTGTAGCCTGCTTGAGATTAAGTTAATGAAAGTTAAAAAATAAAATATAAATGAGAGCAAACAATCAACTTTGTTTGGAAGTATATTTTTAATGGGAGGAGAATTTTAATGGATATTAATTGTTTACGTTAAATATATATTTTAAAAATTTCAATTTAGGGAGTTGACAGTGAAATATAAAAGAGTGTTAAAAATAAAATATATTATAAAATAAATATAACTTTGATCCAATTTTGTAATTACTAAATACCCAGTTCAACTTAAATATTAAATACCAATAATATATACCCGTTATTCCCTTTCAACAACAACAGACGCCTTTCTCAAAAAAAAAAAAAAAACACGCTTTGCACAGGTACTTCCTCCTTCTCTCTCTCTCTCTCTCTCTCTAAATTCCTGAATTTGAACTCTGCCATTTAAATTGAATTTAATGCTTAGGTTGAGATTTTGTTTTAACTCAACGCCAATGTCGACATCACTACCAATACATATCAATTCTCATTTTTGTTAGTCTTTGCTATAATTCATATAAAACTTATATGTTATTTTCAATGCGTTAAATATTATTTTTACTTAAAACTTATAAAAAATTTTTAGTTCTTTGATATGATTCTTATTATTTTACTAATTACTTAGATGACAAATGGAAAAGAAAATGACTTAAGGAATGTGATCTTCAAATTACAACACATACATCACTTGGCAATCATACATGTTTTATGTAGTGATTTATTCTATGAAACAAATGAAAAAAGAAAATAAGTGATTCATGACTTCATTATATGTGAAGAGATAATACATATCTAATTAATGGAGCAAATTCTGAGTAGTGATGAACGCCGTGATACAAACTGAATGGGTCTAAATGTATTTTTAAATCTACTTGCTATACTAATTAAAAGTAGTAATTTACGACCTATGTAACGAATGTGTGGATGAACAAGTAGCCAAATCTCTTTATATTTTATAACACATGGTAAAAGTTGAGAAATCTCATTTTTCTTTTGTTGATCTAGGGAAATAATTAGTTGTCATCTTCATAATTTATTAGGGGCTATAATAGAATTAAAAAATAAATTTCTTCTCCAACTAGATGAGTCAGAGGTTCCTCCAGAAATATTTAAGAGCATTAGATTCTATCCATATTTTAAGGTAAACACATCTCTTAATTTTTTGAAAAAATTCAGCTATTGAATTAATTAATACTATAAGTTTTTAATTTCACGATTGTGTTGGAGCAATTGATGAAATACATATTCGAGTAAAAGTATCTCTAATAAATGTTCCAAGATATTATGATGGAAAAGATTATCTCCCACAGAATATATTGACAACATGCTTGTTTGATTTAAAATTTATATATGCCTTACATGGATGGAAAGGGATAGCATTTGATTCAAGAATACTAAGGAAAGCACTAAAATGAAGTTATCCTCTTAAACTTCCTGAAGGTAATATATAGTCTGTTTGGTTTACCTGTTATTGGTTGTTGTTGTTGATTGTTAGTTGCTAATCGTTGATTGATAAGTGTTTGGTAAAATTATTATTGTTGATTGCGATTTGTGAATATAATTATTAATATAGACAAATTTTAAAAAATTAAATAAATATATTTCATATTTTACCTTTTCAAAAATAAATAATATATAGTCATCCATTCAAATTTTTTTAAAAAATTTATAAATTAAACTTTTTTAATAATACTTAAACTCATATTTTTAACCTAAACTTGATGAAGAGATTATAAACTTGAATCATTAAAATAAATTGTAAAATTGTAAAATTTTTACTCACTAAGCCAAATGTGCTTAAAATATAGTATTATTACTTAAAAAATAATTTCGATGATCACTAAAAATTTGCAAATAATATAGAACTTGTTAGTCTTCTATATAATATCTAGTATATTATAATTAAAAAAATAATTAGCTCATTCATATGAATAAAAATCTATCTACACATAACCAATAACATATAATATGCTAGGTAAAAAATTGAAACATTTAATATATAATATCATTATGCAAATTATTAAATATTTATATTTTACAAGAGTTAATGATTGATAAAAATGAAGAGAAATGCAAAATCAATTAAATTTAAAGCAGTTTGTTTTATTGAAATTGAATATCTAAAAATTTATAAGATAAGAGATAAAGGATTTGTACAAGTCAAAATAATTGAGATTAAATACATTTGCATCACCAACTTAACGTATTACCTTTTTTTTTTTTACTCAAAATTATTATAGATTTCAAATTATTAATGTTTTTATACCAAAAAATTATTTTTCATATAATTTATAGTATATAAATTATTAAATTATCTTATGACTAAGAGAAAATCTTTCTATATGTATTCCTTTTCAATTTCTATATAACTGAAAATAAGGTTAAATATGAACTTGTAAAATCAATCATAAACTTTTTGTTGATTTTATTAAACAAAATCTAGAGTTTATATTAAGTCTATCATAATCAGATTTTATATAAAAATTGATTCGTTCTAATGTTTATAACCTTTAAATATAAAAAAAAATCATATGAGTTGACTCTATTTTTAATAATTATGGCTATGTATTAAATAATTAAAATTTGCAATCACTCAAATCTGAATTTAACAGTGTATATAAATACATATTGTCATAATAATAATAGAGGATATTGATCCATGTATTTGGCAAACTTCTCAAAATACTGATCCCTCTACTATTTTTCTTTTTGTCAATTTGATAGGAAAAATTCATAAATATATATAAAGTAATAATTATTATTACTTTAAAATCAATATCAAATAAGTGAGATATGACATGTTTAAGTTTAAAGTTGTGTGGCTGAAAAACTGATATGCATAAATCATTTATCAATCTATATGGATCATCAATCAATTTGCACAGATAACCATTCATCTACATAGATAACCCTCTAATATGAGTTTTTGAGAATTGGAGAGGAGGCATGTGTAGAGCCAAATCCGAGGAAGCAAGTAATGAGAAGTGCAAACTTACGACATAGGGAACCGAACTTCATTAATGAGAGGTCAACAAAGCTGATTGACAAGACTCAAGACAATGTGTCAAGTGCTGCCCCTGAGTCAGCTAGAAATCCAGTGAATAATTAGGATAATCTGAATCTTGAAAGACTGCATTTTTTAGAGCTAAGGAGGTAGGTAATAAAGAAAAGGACTTCATGGGCCTCAAAAGAAAGGGGGTCATCATTGGGAGGGCTGATGAGCTTAGATACTAAGAAAGGCCAAGGGTAGGATTAGGCCCAAGAACTAGTGGGAGGATGTCTAAAGCCCAAGCAAAAAATCCCGAAAACCCTAAAAACACGTTTAATAGGTTGGGAGCATAACCAATCTCTTAAAACACAAACCCAACGAGCACAAGCCCAGTGTGTTCCCAGAAGCCTTAGCCTAGAAAGCCCAACTGAAGGTTTAAACTTAAAAAATTGGCTATTTTGTGGACTAATAGTCCAATAAGATACCACACCTTCGAAGTCTCATTGCACAAAGGTTAGCCCTAATCCATAATGTCTCATTCCCTCTTCAAGTAGCACACAACTAGTCGTAAATAATGAGAATGTTGAAATAAAAGGGAATGAATTCAATAAATGGAAACGAAGAAGCAGTTCTCGATGGGAAAAAAGACAGTAAAGTAATAGTGGTTGGATCAAAACCACCAGAGCAATCACAAGGCTTTTAAGATGGAACTATTAGGGGTCTTGGGCTACCCTAGGCAGTTCGAGCTCTCCGTAAGCTCATAGCACGCTTCAGCCCCTCTATTGTCTTTCTAGTTAAAGCAATGCAACAAAGTAAATATATGGAGAAAATCCAAAATATAATGGGGCATAACAACTCTCTCTATGTAGTTCCTATTGGAAAATCTAAAGGGTTGGCTCTATGGTGGTTATTAAATGTTAGATTTGAAATATTAGGAAGTTTGGCTCATTATATAGATGCAAAGGTAATTGATAAAAAGTAATGGTATTTTACTAAAGTCTATGGAATGCCAAATGCCAGTTTCTAGGATGAGGTTTTTACTACAATCTCGCAGCTTCAAATGTCGGGCAGTGTTCCTTTGCTATGTTAAGGATATTTTAATTGTTATGCTAACTGCCTAGAGAAAGAAGGGGTAGAGAAGGCTCATGGAAGGAGATGAATATGTTTAATGATTTTATGGAGATATACCTTGATTTGTAGGAAACATGTTTAATTGGACAAATCGCAAGGTAGGAATCCACCATATAAGAGCCAAATTGGATAGGGGCTGGTGAACCTTTAATGGAAAGAGGCTTTTCCCAATGTTTTTCTTTAATACGGGGACCTAATTGGCTCATACCATAGGCCTCTTATAGTAAGCTTGCAACATCAAGAGAATAAATTTTGAAAGACATTTGTGTTCCAGTCAAGATGGGTAGATCTTTTAGATTACAAGGGTGTGATTGAGCAAGCATGGACCTCAAGACAAGGAGAAAATAATTCACTAAGCATCATTAGGAAGCTCAATGAATATATAAGGGTTCTCTCTTCTTTAAGTAAAAAATTAGTTGGAAACTCGAGGCTGAAAATGGAAGAAGATAGGAAGGATATTGAAGCTATATAAAACTTGCCATACATCAAGGATAGAAAGGAGGAAGAGGATAGATTACTCAAAAGATTTGATGAGTTGTAGACACAAGTGGAATAGTTTTGGGGATAAAAATCTCAAGTTGATTGGTTAAAATATGGAGATAAAAATGATAGATTTTTCCACATGATAACGATCATGTAAAGAACTAGGAACTGATTCTCACTACTACAATTGGAGGTGGAAGATAATAGAAGCATTATGAAGCATGCTAAGTAGTTTCATAGAAACCTATTTTATAGAAAGGGAAAATGAGTTTCCTAAATGATTTTGGACTGTATACCTCAATTGATAACTAATGAGATGAATAAAGGCCTCTGTAAGGAAGTGTCGAATGAAATCACTAGAGAAACCCTTGAGCTAGGCCCTCAAAAATCTCTAGGACCTAACAACTTCTCTGGACTATTCTTCCAAAAACATTAGAACATAATGAAGGAATATGTGTTTTCTATGATGAAATCCTTTTTTACAATAGGAAATGTCCCGAGAAATATTAACAAAATGAGGTTAGTGTTAGTTTCTAAGATCAAAGATCTTGAGAAGCTAGCAGATTACAAGCCTATAAGTTGTATGAACTTCTTATCTAAGGTAATCTCCAAAATATTTGTGTCACGTATATCTCCTTTATTGAATGTTATTATCTCTCCTATGCATAAAGTTTTTATGCCTAATCATTGCATCTAAGACAACATAATTATAGCTTATGAGTGTTTCCATGCCTTTCAGCATAAAAAACGAGGCAAGGCAGGTTAGATGGCACTAAAAGTGGATATGATGAAAGCTTATGACATATTGGATTAAAATTTCCTCCAATTGGTTTTGACTCGAATGGGTTTTAGTGGCTCATAGGTGGAAAAGGTAATGAAGTGGGTGCGATCAGTGAATTTTGTGGTATCTTCCAAGTATTTCAAACCGAATGGTGGTCTAAAGGAAAAAGGACCCTCTATCCCTTTACCTGTTTATTATCATCTCTGAAGTTCTCTTTCACATGTTATATAGTGGAGTTAGAATAGGGTTCATTCATGCTTTAGGGTAAAGCTTAGGTGCTCCACCATCTCACATGTGTTATTTACTAATGGTACCCTAATATTTGGGAAAACAACTTACTTTGAAGCACATAATCTACTGGTGACCCTGGAGGCTATGCTAAGGCATCAAGATAAAAATTAAATCTTCAAAAGTTTGAAGTTGTTTTCTTGGCAAACATGGCTAGTAATCACAAAATAATTGTCCTCAATATCTTTAAAATGCATAGAGTCTGCCTCGCTTTGCCTCACTTAATAACTACGAGAGGGTGCCTGCAAATTGGGGCAAGTCAAAGATTTAAGCTTTCTAAGTCATGTTGGATCAATTTTAGATTAAACTCAACACTTGGAAGAGTGAGTTACCATCCACTTCATGGGAAGTCCTAATTAAGGTTGTTGCATAAGCAATCCCAGTCTACTTTATGTCAGTTTTTGCCTTGCCAATTAGAGTTATGGCTAAAATGGAACATCATATGACAAGGTTTTGATCGGCTAATTTTAATAAAAAAAATTCTTCATTGATGTAAATGGCAAGATTTGTGTACTCTAAAGCACAAAAGAGAGTTAAGATTTAAAAACTTAAGGATTCTTAACAAAGCTCTCTTAGCAAAGACAAGTTGGAGAGTCATCTCTAACCCTAATAGCCTCTTCGCACAGACTATGAAGGGTATTTACTTCCTGTCTTTAGAATTCTTTCAAGCAAAGAAGGCATCACGTCCCTCATAGGGCTAGTGTAACATTTTGTAAGGAAGAGAGATAATAGCACATGATAATAAATGGATTATAGGTAATCGAGCATTTATTCAAATATGGGAGGATAAGTGTATCCCTCATGCTTTTGACTTTAAAATCTCTTCCTTACAATCGAGGAGCAGCAACATATATGTGTTGTCCAAACTTATAGATTATGATACGAGATCATGGAATTTGGAGGTGTTGAACCAATTGTTCAACTCAACTGATAAGAATCGGATCTTGAATATTGCAGTGAGGATAACAACCACTAGTACAAAATAATATGGCTTCAATAGCATACTAGTTCATACTTGATGAGGAGAAGTTATGAGATTATTTCAAGCTAAAGAGAGACAAATTTGAGTACTTCTTTTTCTTTTGCTAATGGGCTAATTAACTATTATTGGAAAATTTTATGGTCTCTAAAGTCCCTCCCAAGTTAAAGAATTCCATATGGTAATGCTCAAAGAATTTTCTTACAGTATTAGATAATCTTCACAGGAGACACAAAAGTGATTTTAATAGATGCCCAATTTATGGAATAAAAGCATAAACAATTTCCTATATGCTTATAAATTGTAGCCACACTAGGGCCACCTGATTTTTATCCAAATTTGATTTTCATTTTAATATTCCTTATTCTCTTCATTTTGGTGATTGGTGGCAATCTATTACACTCTTCTTAAAAAATGATAAGAGTTATTGGTGCACATTTTATGGCTGATTTGGTTAGCTAGGAATGAGAAGAGCTCCAACAAATCTATAAACCCTACCTAGACATTGAATCGGGCATTAACTTACCACAACTACTTTATATCAAGCAATGACAAAATAAATGTATCTTGGTCTAACCCACTTTAGTAGCCTCTTCATTTCTAGTCTAGTTGGTAGTGCCTAGATCATGGGAATTTTAAATTAAAATCAACTTATCCTTTTATGTGTAGAGACTCAAATGGGCTTTTGGTCAAGTAGGGCATTGGAAGATATTTTTATTCTTCTCTATTGTTAGCTGAGGCATATGCTCTAAGACATTTATAAGTGATCATTGTCTTTCCGGGATCGCTTATGGGTCTAACTCCTTAGTAGTTATAGAGTGTGCTACAAACCATAACAAGGTAGTCGCTTGGGAGATCAAGTCGGTGGTAGAACACATTCAAAGACTAGATAACACTTTTGATTATTGTACATTTTCTTACATTCCTAAGACCTGTAATCCAGTAACTAACTGGGTTTCAAAACTGAACCCTTATTTTGCAACCCCAGTTGGTATGTTAATGTGCCTGGGGAGCTAGATGAGCTTCTTTTTAAGGATGTATTTCACCCTACTTAAAGATATTTTATATAATTTTTTACAAAAAAAAAAAAAAAAAAACCTCGACTAAAATAACCATGTTAAAGGATTTTAAATGCTTAATACAAATAAACTTTAAGGGGACAACTTTTAGGCAAAAACATAAAAAACTTCTCTTCCTCTCTTCTATTTTCTTCTTCGTCTTCTTCTCTCATCACTTTCCCTTATCTTTATCCCTTAACTCCATCTCAATTGATTCTCTTCTTCTTTACCTTATTCCCCTCTCGATTCCTATATTATTTGAAGAGATAAAGAGGAGTGATGGCTATGTGAGTGAGACCACAATTGAGAATACCAACATAAATACAAGCAGCGCGTATCTTGATCTTTTTAGGCTCACCGTGGATGGGGATCACGAAGCTACTGCAAGTGCTAGACTTCTTTATGGGCTCTATAGGGTTGTTGAAGTAGAGAAGTTTGGAGAAAGAAGAGGGTTTTAGAAGAGGAAAAGGAGTAGAAGAAGGAAGGGATTAGGGATATGGAGTTGAAGAGAAATGAGGGATTAGATATTTGTGATCGTCATGTAACTAATAATAATGAATTATATATTATATTATAAATTAACAATTTAATAATATTATATATTAATAATATATTATATATTTTCCTCAAATAACTAATATATTATATATATTTACATTATATTAATAATAATATTATAAATATTAATATTATACATATATATATATATATATATATATATATATATAATTATGTATTATATTTATGATAATTAATATTCTATTTATATAACTATAGGTTCATTTTTTGTAAATTGTAGATTCGTTTTCTATAAACCATAGATTCATTTTTTGTAAATTATATGTTCATTTTTTTCTAGTTAAATATTTTGATATTTTTAATTTGTTTTATAATATTAAAATTGATAAACTTAAAATTTATAATTAAGTCTATTTTTCTAAACATATAATAATAATAATAATAATAATAATAATTTCAATGTAATTAAAAACTAAAAAAAATGTATAAAAGTATGAATATGTATATTTCAAGTAAAAAAAAGAAGTTTGTTTTAAAAAAAATAAATAAAGGAGTAATATTTAAAGTAAAAAAAAGTTTGTTAAAAAAAAGAAATAAAGCAGTAATTATGGAAGAATTTGCCACCACAAGTGTTTTGGACCTATAAATGACAAAACATTGTGGAAAATGATTCATGATATAATTTATCATCTTGCCCAAGCTATCCAAAGAACACTCCTAATGAACCTCCTATTTCTGTTAATCGTCTTCTTAAGAAAAGACGCATAATTACTTGCGTCTCTTCTGAGCATTCTAAGGGGTGACATGAAGCTAAGTTTTGGTAATTTTTGTTTTTTTTTTTTTAAAAAGCAGCTTCAAGAGGGGGCTTCTCCTTTCTTCATCCCCTTTCTCTCTCTTTCTCTTCCTCTTCTTTATCATAATTTCACCAGCAGCCAGGGGATTTCAGTTCATGTAAGCTCGCCCTTGGTTCCGCCACTGTTAGTTGCTATAGTTTTGAGTTTGAAATGAATCAATTTACAATTGAAATTCTCGATTTTCAGTCTTCTCTTTTTATTTTATTTAAAATCTAATGACAATATTAAAATGATATAAATTAAAATTAATACACATAAAAATAAAAGAATTTAATATAATATTGAATATTAAAAATATATATAACCATTAAGCACATCAAAACCCTTTACTATTCGTTGACTTTTTTGAAGATAATATACACAAATCCTAAAGGAGTTAAACTGCATGAATGAATTTTGTTTAGGCAACACACTTGCAGTACTATTATACACTTTCCAACTTGTGATTATAAACCAGAACGGATTAGTGATATATTTTTTTTCTTTTGTTGTAATAAATTCAGGGTACCATTAAGCAAACTTTTGCATTTATCAAATTATATTTTTTTTTGTGGAATCTAAGAAAGCATGCATCATACTTGATCTATATATTAAGAAATAAGTCTTTAAAATTTTTCCTATAAATTATCTTTTACATGTTGATTCCAAATTTAGAATCTTAACAAATAAGGATATAAACAAACTTCTTGCTAGCTAAATTAATTCTAAAATTTTCTAACAAGATATGAATGAGTATAGAAATCAACTACGCCGTCTCCTTTCTCTGAAATAAACTCTTCTCTTTTAGTATTTTGGAGCTGCCACTAGTATATTTTACAAGCGGCAAATCTCTTTTCTCTTCGTTCTCCTTATTTCTTTAAATAAAAATGATTGTTTTTGTTGGTCTAGGATACTCAATCCTATGATTAAAACCTCTTTTGATCTTGACAAAATAGATTGATCATCACTAATGTTTCAAATAAGTGTTGTTTTTGCATAATTGAATCATTCCCTCTAGAAGAAATAAAGAAGTTGATGAATTTCGAAGTAGCATGAAATCGCGACCGCAATCTCCACATTCGCGACCGCAATTCATGTTAAGACATGTTAAAAATCAGGTAGGCGAAATCGCAGTGTGATTCTCGGCCGCGATCCTTGAAGAAAGAAAGGACATTTCATCACAGACGAATTCGCGGTAGGAAACTCGCCTGAATCGCGACCGCGACTTTCAAAGAAATTCAAGAGGGAAGCAAGTCCACAACCACAGCCTGACAAGTGTTCAATAAGACTGTTGAAAGTCACAAATCGCGAAGGGATCTTGCTAGTAGCGACCGCGATTCTTGTGGAAGAAACTGACCATCTTTGGCAGTTGAATTCGCGGTGACTATCGCGTTCTGAGCAATAAAAATTCGCGACTGCGACTTCTGAAAGTAGGTAAAAGACAACG
>CATIWR010011368.1:0-28161 GCA_949677035.1 Omphalea diandra
TATATATATATATATATATATATATATATATATATATATATATATATATATATAAGAAATTTATAAAAAGTTAATTTTAGTTAATATGCGTATATATGGTTTAACTAATTTTAATATTAATTATATTATGTGAAGCTATTATCTTAAGTAAATATTTAAGAAATTTAACTAAATAATGTTAAAGATATTAATTTATTTAACTTATTGATTAAGTTGATTTAACTAAGATTTTATGTTAATTATTTTAATTTAAAAGTATTTAATTAGGAGAAATTATATTATTTATATGAGAAGAATTTTAATTAATTTTGAGAAATCAAATTATTTATGAAATATATTTTATGTCATGAGAAATAATTAATTATGAATATTTACTATTAACTTAAGTAAATTTAATGTTTATTTATTCAAATGAAAATATTATATTTATGTTTAAGAGAATTATTTTAATTTAAGTTGATTTATGTATTTTATGAGAAAATTAATTTAATTATGAATGAAAATTTTAGTTTTATGGAAATCAATTTGTATGGTAGAGATTTTACATATGAGAATTTTAATTATTATATTATTAATATCATTATTATTTAAAAAAAAAGAAAAAAAAAAGACTAAAACATTGTTGTGGAACTAGTTTGTTAAAACCAAAACATAAATGTTTTAGCTTAGCCAAAACAGTATCCATATAACATTAAAAAAAAAAAAATTGAAATGTGGTATTATTGTGGGTTTCCTTGTGCGTGTGTATGTATGTGTGTGTGTGTGTGTGTGTGGGTGTGTGTCTATATATATATAGTGTAAGTAATGGGTCGACCTATATGGAAGCAAAGTGAATCAAGTGTTAGACGACTAAATAGTTTAGATGATTAGGATAACAAAGTAAATCAAAGAATAGGGTCAACTAAACTAACAAGGCAAGTAAAACTAAACTAATCTAACAATAGAAATCAAATATATATGTAAATCAAACTAGACAACACATATTCAAAGGAAACAACCAATGATCATTAAGTATTGCAGAATGAATTGATTGGAGGATCAACCTAATATCTTTAAGTGCTTATCTCTAAGTCAACGAAAGATGTTTATGAATAGAACTATACTTGCTCTCACTTTTTGTATAATTTGTAAACATAAAAGTTATGCTCCATGCCAATCCTTTAATCCCTCAGAGTAAATTTCCTATCTCAAGTTTAATCCTTTAACCTAAGTGAATATGGATTTCCATCAAAGAAGCTAACTCTCATTATAAATCTTGACTAAGGCATCATATATGGTGAATCTAATTGGTTTTCCATCAAACAAGCTAACTTTCACTATGAATCCTTAACTAACACATCATATATAGTGATTAATCATATATAACAACAATAATTCACAATCAAACTCAAATTTGAATTCATTCATAGAAAAGGAAAACAATCAATTCATTGTTCCATAAAATAATACAATCTAGTCCATACAACTTAACCTAAATACATGATTAAATAAAAAAGGCAAACAAAAGAATAAGAAAACATAAAGAGAGAAAAGAATAGAAGAATAAGATGAAGATCTAAAGAGGTCTTCACTCTTTGGAAAGGTTGGACTTCTGTTAAAACACTAAAGGAAACTGACTCCAACTTGAAAGAATGTTTCTTTTCATAAACAACTAACTCTGTATTTCTAAACTAACACTTCTTCATTTTTCTTAAATGCTTTATGAATGAATTTCGATGTAAAATGGAGGAATCCTTGAAATGCCCTAAGTCGTGCCCATTTCGAAAAGGTGCCTTTATGAAAGGGTGTTATGAAAGGATGTTGTAACTACTTAGCATATTAGTGTCGACTTAAGGTCCACTCAGTACATATCCTCTTTGTGTTGACTCAACATTGTCTGTCACTACCAGTGATAGAGCAATTTCTTCTTTTCTTGCTTGGTTTGCTTTGTTCTTCAATCTAAGGCCTCGTTATGCATTTGTATGCAAAATTTAAGCTAAAAAAGTCCTATAAACATGAAACTTACATAATAACTATCAAAGTACAACTAGGCTTAAAATCATAGACAATATTAATAAAAAAACACATTAAAAACAAAAGAAATATAGGCATAAAAGCCCTATAACACTATACTAATTTGTACCACATCTAGATCCCCCACACTTAGACCTTGATAAACCCTCAAGCAATAACAAAGATCCAAATAAGAATAACTAAGAATGACTTCTCCAAGTCTAAAAGCAACCACACTAGCATGCTCATCTCGATTACAAACCATCAAAATTTAAGAAAAGAGATTAGCAACCAAACTTATAATGCTCAATAATGACAAAACAAACTGAGTCTTATAGTATAAACAATAAGGTTGTTGGACTAGATTGGTCAAACCAAAGTTAAAGGCCTATTTTGATCTTATTGATGAAGGCTGATAGGTACTAATGTCTTGTTAGTGTTGTTTTTGTAGTTTCTAAGTTAGTTTCTCATTGGAAGTTGGATGAAAATCCTTAACCTTGGGTAAGACATGTGATATTTAACCTTAGGTAGGACATGCGACTTTGTGGTCAAGATCTTCTAATTCATGATCACGACCATGCTACAAGAATGGATGAACTTAAGCCAAAAGAATTCATGAAGGAAATAACAGTCGCGATCTAGCCGAGGGAAACATGAAAGACACACAGAGAGATTTACGGTGGTGTTTATGTCTAGAGTCGCGACCATGAATTTCATAACTAAAAAGAGGGAACAAAGTCTACAACCATATCATGCCAAATGTCCAAGGCAACCGTTGAAATATTAAAATTTGCAAGGGCAAAGGATTTGTCATGATCACAACCTAAAAGAGTGCTTTCACTTCACTAAATAGAAGGATTTGTGGTCCTCATCACACCCAAAAAAGAACATCAATCACGACTGCGACTTTTGGTTAGTCGGTCAAACAACAGATATATTTCTTGGAGCACCAATGGCAAAAGGACACGTAGACTAGTTGCTAGACACAAAACGGGGTTATCAATCGCAATTTCAATCATGATAGTACAAATTGGAAAATTGCAATCGTGAAATGCCAGTCATGACAGGGACATTAGTCTGACGGACATTTAATGCAAAATTTACAAGCATACCTTAGAGATTTAGGCATAGTTTGTCAGTAACATCTCTGTGGTGGTTGCTATATATAAATACACCACCAAATATACATAAATGAAAGAGAATTTCATTTTTCATAGCCAAACTCATCATAATTTCTTATTCTTTGATTATGAGTTATTGATTATTTGGTGTAAACATTAAACACCATTATAAATGGGTTGAGAATTAGCTTAGCCTTCAAAACTCTTGTAATAGGTTAAAGTGTGAGCTTGTGTAAAACACTTGAGTGAGATTTTGTATGAGCCTTGAAACATAAATTGTAAAGGTTGTGTGTGAGCCATAAAACACATTGTACAAGTTTTATGTGAGCTTCGAAATACCATTTTAAGTTAAGTAAAATACCCAATTATAAAGAATTGAGGAGTGGACGTAGGTTTTGTTAACACCCGAACCACTATAAATACTTTGTGTTCTTTCTCTCTACCCTTTCTCAATTCTCTAAACTCCTCACCTTCCCTCCAAATTTTTTAATCTCCTACCAATTGAACCTCCATTCTTAGTGCACTAGAGCCAACAAGTGATATCAGACCTCATCTCATTTTAAGGCTTAATTGTATGAGGAAAGATCATGGCATAAAAAGGAATCCACAACCATCTCAAGCCATATTTGATGGATCCAACTATACATATTGGAAGTATAGGATGAAAATTTACTTGGACAACGATGTGGTGGATCTTTGGGACATAGTAGCTAAAGAGTTGAAGCCACCTACTAAGGTAGTGGATGGAAGTGAAGAATTGATCCCAACAAAAGAATGGTTTGAAGCTCATAGGATATATAATAGAAAGATTAAGAGAGCTATGACAATCCTTCTTAGTTCTCTATCAAAAAAAAAGATAAAAAAGGTTCAACATTGCCTCATTAGTTCATAGGATTTGGAAGGCCTTAGAAAACTACCATGAAGGCCCTACTTTAGGTTTATGATATCCTAGAGATTCATCATTTAGCCTTATAGGTTATTCAAATGCAGATTATATTGGTAGTCTTTTAAATAGCACTTCTAGAACTTGCTAATTCATAGGAGAATGTTTAGTGTCTTGGTTTAGTAACAAGCAAGTTTTGGTTGCTTTGTCCACTGCCAAAGCAGAATATGTAGTTGTGAGTCATTATTGCACCTAAGTTCTTTGGATGAAATAATAATTATACGATTATGGCAAAGTTGTCGATTACATTCCCATCAAATGTGACAACACTAGTGTAATAAATCTTTCAAAGAATCCCATCCAACACTTTAGGTGCAAACATATAGATATTAGAGATCATTTTCTTATAGATTATGTCTAAAATGGTGACGTAGTATTGGAGTTTATCGACATTAATCATCAACTTGCGAATATTTTCACTAAACCTCTAAATGAAGAAAAGATGAACTTCATTAAGAAAGAGTTAAGAATGCTTGATGGAAGCTCCCTAAAGTGAAAATTGGATCTTTTATAATGCTCTTTGTGTGGTGTATTGTTTTTGAATGATTGTTTGGTATATATGATGAATGTGTAGTTTACTTTTTTCGATGTTTTAATTCCTTATGCAATTATGCTTCTTTGTGCAATTTGTATGAATTAAGCATCAAAATATTGGTGCATCACATCTTAGAAGGTCAAATCTTATCTTTTCATGTTTACTTTTCTTGCTTTGTAATTGTGATCGCTACTCCTTATTTCACGATCATAATTTATAGGTACTTGTCAATCCACTTGTCACCCATCAATTTGCGATCACTATTTTTGATCTCCACCATGAATTTTTTAAAAATTTAAAAATTATGACAATTGACCCTATAAGTTTTTGAGGATTTTTTATCTGTAACTCAAAGATTTTGTAATTAGTGGTCATGACTTGTTATTAACAGTCGTCAATTTGAGTAACTGCTAAACATTAACTAATTTGAATGCCAACCGATGACAACCTCTTATTAAATACATTTTGATATTTTATTACTATTTTTATACCTTTTTCTTGGCTAATTTAAACCCATAAATAGTGTTCTACCTCACATTTGCGAGAACACTTCATCTATCTTCATTCTTACTCCTTAAACCTTCTTCAAATCCTTTCCTATCTCTAATGGTCCCTGAGAAAGCCTCCAAAGCAAAAAAAAGGGAAAGCAGTAGCCCAACCATCTAGTCCTCTTACCCTTCACATGATGAAAGGGATCACCAAGGAAGAAAAGGATCGTTACAAGGCTAATTCTTCCAAGATAATCCAACTAAACAAAATTCCCTTAATATTTCTCTTTGAATCACTTGGAATCAAAGATGAAATCCATGCATACCTTTTTAACTTAGGTTGGAATGAATTCATCTTTTGAGACTAGCCTAGTTATGAAGAAGTAATGCGAGAATTTATGTGTATGGTGATCTTGAGTTGTCAAGCAAAATCGAGAGTAGGTCAGTATAGGTTCATATTTAGGGCTTTTGGGGGACTATTTTTTATTACCTTTGAATAACTCTTCAATCTCTTCAACCTTCAAGTAGGAGATGGCATTCCATTCATCATCTCTGCATTTGACATCATTTACTAAGAGTTTTGGTCTAAAATTTCTATCGAGGCCAAACACGACCCAAAAATCTCTTTATCTAAATACATTCAAACCCTACCTAATTGGCTTCTTCATCTTATCATCACCTTCTTTGTTAATGCAAAAGGTGATGGTAGCAAAAAGATCTCGTAAAAAGACCTAGGCTTTTTATTCTACTTAACTAAGAATAAACTTATCTAAACCGGTCAGTACCTTATAGATCAATTGATTCACAAGAGTATTAAGCTAAAAAGCCAATTTCTTCTATCCTCTCATGTAACTGCCATATATCGTTATGTGGGGGCACTTAATGAGGAAAATGAGAAATTCCTCACCAAAAAGTACTTGTCATCCCATAACTTTATGAACTTGCCTTACCTTATCAATGCCAAGGCCATATGCCCTGATTCTTACATTTACACTTTTGGTGTATTTGGGGCTAAGAAGTTAGAAACTTCTCAAGCCTTAAAAAGGAAGAGACTAGCCATTGAAGAGAGTGCTCAATCCATTCCACCTCCTTAACCAAAACTCATAGCAAAATCCTTTATAATCTCTCTCTCCTTAATCAACAAGAAGCTAGACAAAGTGATGAGGATGATTAAGAGAAGATTTATTCTACTTTCCCACCATCATAGTGATTTAGTGGATCTTCAGGAGAAAGAAGGTGTGACTCCTTGCCACCTCCTTTATTTTAAGGATTGAGAGGACAATACTAAAGAAGAGGATGATCAAGGGGTTGAGAAAGGTGATGAAGCTCAAGGCGAAGGAGCAAATAAAGAAATTGATGACTTCAGGGTGATGATAGTTCTTTAATATTCTAGCTTATTCTTTTCTTTTTAGTGTTTTCATATGTCTCTTTGTTTTTATATAAGATGTGATCTTACAGTTGTTAATGAATAAAAGTATTATCTTTTTTGCAATTATGCTTCTCATTTTATGTGATTGCTCTACACTTGCTTTTATATACTCATTCATTATATGAAATTGTTCTATCTCAATTTATGTTTCATACATTTGACATTTATGCACCTTTATTCAACAATTAAACTTTATCCTTTTTTTTATCTTGCCAAAGGGGGAGAAAGGGAAGCAGTAAAAGAATATGCATGATATATCATAAGAGGAGTATAAATTATGGGGGACCAATAGGAGTGCTCTATTTCAAACTTATAAATTTTTGACAAACTTATTGGATCAATAAGTTTTGTTTAAAATCATTGATTGTCTCAACTTCACACTCATGTAATTCATTTTCCTTAAGTAAAATCAATCTAAGTTGTCAAAATAAAAAAGAGGGAGATTGTTGGACTAAGTTGGTCAATCCTAAGTCAAAAGCCTTTTTTTTCTTGGCACTAAAGATTGATAGGTACTAATGTCTTATTTAAGTGTTGTTTTTGTAGTTTCTAAGTTAGTTTCTCATTGGAAGTTGGATGAAAGTCTAAGTCTCTAACCTTGGGTAAGAAATCCAAATTCACAATTAGGATTTTCTAATTTGTGACCTTAACCATGCTACAAGAATGGATGAACTTAGGCCAAAAAACTTCATGGAGTAAATCGCAGCTGCGATCCAATTGAGGGAAGCTTGAAAGATAGAGAGATTTGCAATGGTGTTTGCATCCAAAGTTGCAATCTTAAATTTCATAACTAAAAGGAGGGAACCAAATCTATAACCATATCAAGTGTCCAAGATAATTATTAGAATATCAAAATTCGCCAGGTTCAAGGATCTGTCGTGATCGTGACCCAAAAAGTTGCTTTTACCTTACCAAACAGAAGGATTCGCTATCCATATCGCACCCAAGAAGAATATCAATCACAATCACAACTTTTGGTTGGTTGGTCAAACACAACAACTATATTTCTTAGAGCTCCAAAGTAGAAGATCGGGTGGACTAATTGTTAGATGCAAAATGGGGTTCTCTACCATGATTTTAGTATTTCTAGTACAAATTAGAAAATTGCAACTGCAAAATGCTAGTCACGACCATGACTTCAATTTGACAAGCATTTAATGCAAAATCTCCCTAGCTTACCTTAGAGATTTAGGCATAGTTTGTTAGTAACTTCACTTTGGTGGTTGTTGCCTATAAATACTCCACTAAACAAATATGAATGAAAGAGAATTTCATTTATTATAGCCAAACTCTTGCTAATTTACTTCATAGCTTTTTATTCTTTGATTGTGAGTTATTGATTGTTTGGTGTAAGCATTAAACACCATTGTAATTGGGTTGAAAGTTAGCCTAGCCTTCAAACTCTTATAATAGATTAAAGTGTGAGCCTGTGTAAAACACTTGAATAAGGTTTTGTGTGAGCCTTGAAACATAAATTATAAAAGTTATGTGTGAGCCATAAAACACTTAGTATAAGTTTGGTGTGAGGTTCAAAACACCATTTTAAGTTGAGTGAAATACCCAATTATGAAGAATTGGGGAGTGGATGTATGGTTTGTTAATTTCTAAACCATTATAAATATCTTGTGTTCTTTCTCTCTACCTTTTCTTAATTCTTTAAACACCTCGCCTTCCCTTTAAAATTTTCAATCTCCCATCAATTCAACCCCCATTATTGGTGCACTAGAGCCAACAAAGTTAATAATTTATCACAAGTTATTAAGAACAAAACTAAGAGCATAATGTCAAGGTGGTAGCCAAACCTTGGTCAAAGACTTTCATTCCTGAAACTTAGGACTTCTAAGGAGGGTAGTAGCTATTTATGGTGGGATAAGGAATAAGCACACATATTAACAAATAATTTATCATGGATGTTTTAGACAATTTAGGGCATAACACTTATGACATCAACCATTTTTCTGAATGAATGCAAATAAGGAGCATACTCATTTGCACACAACTTACTCAACATGCATCATGTCAACAAGTAACTTTGTCGTATTCATAATTTCATAATTTAAAGTTAAAAGAATACTTGAGCTTTTTTATTTTATTTTATTTTATATCCTCATCCATTATTGAAAGGTTAGTTATCCATGTTATGGCTATAATTTTCGTAAAGCTACCTTGGTCTTTAAAAACAAAACTTAAGTCCTTAGCATCTAAGTGTT
The DNA here is from genome assembly GCA_949677035.1 of Omphalea diandra. Classification (NCBI taxonomy): domain Eukaryota; kingdom Viridiplantae; phylum Streptophyta; class Magnoliopsida; order Malpighiales; family Euphorbiaceae; genus Omphalea; species Omphalea diandra. The sequence continues at coordinate 8,716 of CATIWR010011368.1, forward strand.
GGTATAGCTAGAAGATTGACTATATATTCTCTAGATTTTGAAAATAATAATAATAAACAAAAAGATAATCTTAAAACTCACAGTTGAATGAAACTCAAAACTTTATCAATTGAGCATGGAAAACTAGTTATTAACATATGAAAAAGCTATCCAAATTCATAACCAATATGAACTCTTGCTAGCAAAACTATTAATCATACATGGAAAAGATATGAACATGTTTAGGAGGTGCAAATATAGCATATGCTACTACTCCTAAAACATAAAATTAAAAAGCAATAAAAGAAAACAATAAAAGATGTGTATCTCTCCCTTACACTTAAAAGTTCACATTTCCCTTAATGTGAATCCCAAAACTAAAAAATAAATAGTAAGGAAAGAAGAACTCCATTAATCCTTTGAAGGTGATGGTGGAAGTGACTCAATATTGTAAGCAAAAAAGGGTCAAAATTTATTCATCTTGTAGACCATCCTTCATTAATGCCTTTCTATTTCATAGGTATGAGTCTTTATAACAACTAATTATCTTTGAATATCATTTTGGTTATCAACAACTTGCTACCACAGTACAACTTCACTACTAGAAGCACTTGGGCTCTCAAGTGTCAGCATTGACTCAATATGGGCAGCCTCTTAATGAACATCTTCCTCATGAACTCTGCAAAAAACATCCACTCCAATGTCATCATCTGCAACTTGTGGTGGTGATAATGGTTCTAACATCTTCCAAAATTATCTTTTTCTCATCGAAATCAATTGAAAATTGGCATCTTGTAACTTCTCCTTGTATGAATACTTAACAACATGAGTATAAGCATCAATGTTCACGCCTAAAGCCTTAGCAATAATAGTGACTACATGACCATGAGTGAGAGGGTTATCCTTACATGTAACACAAGCCAAAAGTTGATTAAAAAACCAATATGTCTAATAAATTTTTGTTTAGTATGAATGCACCTCATCAAAAACAACTCTTGGGATGAAACTCAATTAAACTTTGACTTATGAAAAATAATACATGCAAGTACTTTGTACAAAAGCTAACACATAAGATCATTAATAAACATGGCTTTATCCTTCCTAGGGTTAAACAATGTTTATCAATCCATTAGGAAAGTCCAAAACTCATCATCATTAAAATTCTTATCCAAAACTCATCCACATTAAAATTCTTATCCAAAACTCATCAACATCAAAATTCTTAGGCACAGTACAAATACCATCCTTTTTAAACCCAAAATGCTTATGCATGAATGCATATGCAAGTTGGTGCTTTTCTTCTAACATCCTGAATTCTAAAATGTGAGAATCATTTGGATTAAAGTTTAGAGATGTATAAAATTCAATGATCAAGTCAACATATATGTGTTCTTCCACAAAAACAAACTTCTTAAGGCAACATAAAGATAACAATTGAGGCAAAGACTCATGCATGCCAATATCATGAAGAAGAGAATAGGGAATATACTTACAAGCCACAATTTCTCTAAGTTTAAGATTAACAAACCTTGCACCTTTTTCATGTGTAAGGATAGGAAACTTAGCTCCATAGGTGTTGGTTAGGTCCTCTTCTTCTTCCTCATGGTGATCATGAGGCCTTGATGATGAAGAACATTTGTTTCTCTCCATGATTTATGAGCAGAGAAATGTAAAGAATAGAGAAGGTAGAGAATGTGAAATGATTGTAGAGAAATGAAAGAGAATAAGAAAATGAGTATGGAAGAATATGGGTGTAGAGAATTTATGAAAGTAGAGTAGAGAATGAAATAGAGAAAATGAAAAGTTTAAAATTTTAGTGTGGTAGAAATGCGAGAGTTATTAGGGAAGATGAGAGTTAAATAGAAGAATGGAAGGAAGTTGACAACCTTTCAATTTGGAATTTGAAAATGGGTAAAATGGTGTACGAGTAGAAAAATGTAAACATGTGCTAAAAAGTTAAAAGTAAAAGCTAATAGTTATTTTTGAAAACTAGTGAAATTAAGCTAAATTAAAGATTAAAATGGTAAAAATATTAAGAGAAGAAAATTAGAGGGAGGAGGTGGTAGTCACAACTCGGTACAAATGGAGTGATTCAATACACTAGTCTTTATACTGGTAACTGTGACGAGTTAGCTCAACCATCATGACTCGACACTAGCTACTCTCGCTTATTTTTGTGCTTTCTTAATTTTATTTTAAAAATATGTTATTCCACCAAATGATAGTGTTATTTGTCATCAACCTTAAAATGGTAAAAATGAACAAAAATAAAATGAAATGAAGAGACTAGAATAGTGGTAAAGAGAAGAAAAATTATTTAGGGTAAAAAAAGTAAGTAAGAAAATGTACCTCAATGGTTTAACTTGTTAATGCAAAAAGGATTGTAGTCCTTTTATCAATTTGATCTTTAACAACATAGGGTTTAAGTTGAAGCCCATTTACCTTAAAAGTTTCACATGTAGCATTAACTCTCTCAACCGCATCTTATAGAGAGACTTGCAAGACTCAAAGTGGTCCTGATCATTTAGACTTCAACTTACCGGGGAATAACTTCAATCTTGAATTGTATAAGAGAACAAGCTGACTTTTATGAAATTATTTTTTTACAATGTGCTTATCATGCCATCTCTTAGTCTAGTCCTTGTAGATCTTTGTATTTTTTATAGGCATTGGCTCTTAATTTCTCTAATTCATTAAGCTAAAGAAGTCTTTTCTTACATGCCATAGTGAGATTAAAGTTCAAAGCTCTTGTAGCCTAATATACCTTATGTTCCAGCTCTTTTGGTAGATGACAAGATTTCTCATACATCAATTGATAAGGAGTTAACCTAATAGGAGTCTCAAATATCATATGATATGCTCATAAAGCATTATCAAACTTCAATGCCCAAACTTTCCTTATACTAGAAACTGTTCTTTCAAGAATCCACTTAAGTTCTCAATTACTTACTTTAACTTGGCCACTTGCTTATGGATGGTAAGAAGTAACTATCTTATGTCTTAATCTATACATCTTCAGCAATGACTCAATAATATGGTTGCAAAGTGCCACCATCACTTATAAGGGCTTTAGGAGTACCAAACCTTGGAAATATGGCTATTTAAGGAAACTTCTTAACAATCTTTTCATTATTGGCATGGGATGCTTCAGCTTCAACCCATTTGGAGACGTAATCTACCATAACTATGATGTACTTGTTCCCTAAAGAGTTTGGAAATGGACCCATGAAGTCTATTCCTTAAACGTAAAAAATTTCTAACTCCAAAATGCTTTGCAAAGGCATCTCTTGCTTTTTTTTTTTTTATATTTCCAGTCTTTTGGCAATGTTCATATGAAAAAACAAAGATATGAGTATCCTTGAAGAGTGTAGGCCATTATAAACCTGATTGAAGTACATTGGAAGTTGTTTTTGATGCACCAAAATGGCCATTAACATTTGTAGAATGACAATGTCTCAATATATCTTGTACCATATCTTATGGAACACATCTTCTAATCAAACCATCGCTGCATCTTTTGAAGACTAAGGGTTCATCCCAATAGTAGTGTTTAACTTCATTTATGAATTTCTTCCTTTGATGATAATCCATATTGTAGGGTAAAACACCACTCACTAAATAGTTTGCAATGTCAGTGAACCATAAAACTTCCTTACTTGCAACACTAAATAGTTATTATCCCACAAACATCTCATTAATAGGTACTCCATCAACTTGCTTTTGTAACACTTATTAATTTAGTCTTGACAAATGATCCACGACAAGGTTCTCACTAACTTTGTTATCTCTAACCTCCCAATCAAATTCTTGAAGCATCAAAATCCAATGAAGTAACCTTGGCTTAACATCTTTCTTGTTTAAGAGATATTTGAGGGCTACATGATCTGAATAAACTATAACTTTTTGACCAACCAAATATGCCATAAACTTGTCAAAGGCATATACAATTACTAGAAGCTCTTTTTATATGGTAGTGGAATTAATATGAGTAGGATCCAATATCTTTCTTGCATAATACATAACATATGGCTTTCCATCTTTTCGTTGACCTAAAATGGTCCCAACAACAAAATTGCTTGCATTACACATGATTATGAATGGAAAATTCCAATCTGGTGGCTGCAAACTTGGAGTTGAAATAAGTGCCTTCTTCAATTTCTCCAAAGATCAATACATGACTCATCCAACTAAAAAACTGCATCATTTGCTAAAAGAATTACACAATGGCTTGGCAATTTTTGAAATATCTTTAATGATCCTTCAATAAAATTTGAAATGTCCTAGAAAGCTTCTTATATCCTTTATATTATTTAGTGGTGGCAAGATAGCAATCACTTCTACCTTAGCCTTATCAACCTTAATGCCCCCTATTATATACCATATGACCCAAAATAATTCCTTTTTAGACCATGAAATGGCACTTCTCCTAATTTAGAACTAATATATGCTTAATACACCTATCAAAAACTTTAGAGAGATTTTCTAGGTAGTGGGAAAAGTTAGTACCATAAACACTAAAGTCACCTATGAAAACCTTGACACATTCATCAATTAGATCACTAAAAATAGAAAACATGCATCTTTGAAATGTAGCAGATGCATTACATAAATCAAATGGCATATGCCTAAATGCGAAAGTACCATATGAACATGTAAATGTAGTCTTACTTTGATCATCGGGATGAATAGGGATTTGATAAAAACCACTAAGGCCATCTAAGTAACAAAATAATGAAAACTTGGTTAACCTTTCTAAAACTTGATCAATAAATGGTAAAGGAAAATGATCTTTCCTAGATACCTTATTTAGCTTCTTATAATCAATACACATACGCCAACTTGTGATAATCCTAGTGGGTACTAAATAATTAGATTCATTCTTAACAATGGTTAAGCTACCATTTTTGGGACCGACTTGGATAGTACTCACCCAATTATTATCACTTATAGTATATATGATTCCATTATCAAGCAATTTCATGACTTATTTCCTAACCACTTCTTTAAGAGTATGGTTAAGACTCCTTTGAGACTCAATGGAAGGCTTAATATCATTCTCTAAAAGAATTTTATGCATGCAAATTTTAGGGCTTAATCCTTTCAAGTCATTAATGGTGTACCATATGACATAATTTATGCCTAAGTAATACCTTATTCAATGCTTCAACTTGCCCTTTAGGAAGATAGGAATTAATAATATAAAGCTTTTTCAAACAATGGTCTAGAAATTCACACCTTATAGTGGAGGACAATGGTTTAAGCTAAAGATCAGGCTCCTCATTTGGTAAAGTAGGCTTAGGATCTTCATTCTTCCTTAAAGGCTCAAAACGTAAAGCTCTTTTATGTGAGAGGTATGGTGTTTGCCTCCAATCTTTACACTAAATACTACTTTATCATTATTATGCTCTTTATTGCCCTTTTATGTTAAACACATCTTTAATAGTTCTTGACTAAGACACTCATATCATACTTCTTCAGCACAATTATCAATTTCATCAATAGCATCTACTCTAGCATAAGCTTTAATAGGCTACACTTTATTCATCATCTTAAAGATATCAAACTCAATGTACTCATTATTGACTTCCATGATATCTTCCCTTTCTGCATATCGATCACCATACTGATCGTAACAAGGAATGGTATACCAAATAGAATGGGAATTTTTGGATCCTTTTTCATATTTAATACAATAAAATCTGTTGGAATCACATGCTTTCTAACCTTCATAAACATATTTTCTAAGATGACAATTAGGTATTTAACTAACTTGTCCACCATGGATAGACTCATGAGTGTTGGCTTTAATTCATCAACATCAATACTCTTGTTGATGGAGCAAGGCTTAAGACTAACACTTAGCCTATGTCACATAAAGCTTTGTCAAAGTTAGTACCATTAATGATACAAGGAATAACAAATAAACCTAGACCTTTCATATTTGGCAGTGGCTTAGACAAAATGACTTGTGATTCTTTAATAAGAACTACCAATCGATCTTCTTAAACTTTGCTTTTATGATTGATGATATGTTTCAAAAAAAAATGCACCCATGATGACATATCTCTTATAACTTCCATAAAATGGAACCGTAATAGTGATGTTCTTGGGATATTCCAAAAACTTTTCAAATTGCTTATCTAAGTTTTGCCTCAATAAACTTTGTGGAAAAGACAAAGTAGCTAAGTTCACCTTAGTCTAATTAGAGGTATTGGACTTTTCCTTTTTTGTTGAATCCTTAGGTTTTTCAAGCATTGTATCCTTGAAAGTCTTCTCATTACAACTTGCTTCAATATCAACTACATAATCATCAATCTTTAGTCCTTTGGATTGGGCATTCTTAACTTCCTTGCCACTTCTCAATGTAATTGCTTGACAAGTCTCCATTTGTTGAAATTCTAGTTGACGAGGGAGCTTTCCCACAAATTTGGAATTATTAGAAGCTTGTTGAGCAAATTAGGTCTTAAGCATAAGGTTATGGATAGTAAGTTGGTCAATCCTTAATTCCAATTGCTTAAATTGCTCCATGGTTTACTTATTAGTAATCATTTGTTAAGCTATGAACTATTCAAAAAGAGCTTCAAGGTTAGCCTTAGTGGTGTAGGTTGCGTTGGTTGTGCAGGCTATCTCAGTAGGAAACCAAATGGGTTTTTATTAGTAGGGTTGAATGGAGGGTTAAGTTGTGCAGAGGTTTTTGACCAATAGAAACCAGGATGGTTCCTCTATTATTGGTTAAAGGTATTTGGCATAGGCCTATTCCGTTAGTTATAACCCCTTTAAAGAAAGTTAATTTGCTTTTCAAACCTAGCATTGCAATCATCGTATAAATGAGGTTCGCCATATAATTCACATGAGACATTTAAATTTTCTATTGCATTAATTTGTGACTTGGTGATTAACTTTGTCAAGGCATCCACTTTTACCATCAACATGTTGATACTATCTAACACAATCACTGCCCTTTTTTTAGCCACTATTGCTTCTTAACCTGCATATCCTTATAAGGCAAGTTCTTTTAGTAATGATATCATTTCAGTTGTTGTGGTTATTATTTGTTTCCCACTAACACCCGCATTCATAATGCTCATACCTTCATCAGTTAATCCATTATAGAAAATTTAGGGAATCATCGATTCTAGCAAACTGTGATGAGGACATTGTATTTGAAGCTCCTTGAATCTCTCTAATGTAACATAAAATGCCTCACCGTTTGTTTGTTTAAATGCAGAGATCTCATTGTAGAGTTTTATTACCTTAAATGATGGAAAATACTTATGAAGGAATGTTTCCTTCGATGGATCCCATGTAGTGAGAGTTTTGGGGTAGACTAGCAAGCCATAATTATGTTTTTTCTTTTATTGTGAATAGAAATAATCATAATCTTATTGCATGATCTAATACGCCATTTATCTTAAAGGTTGCACAAACATTAAGGAAAGTGAAAATATAAGCATATGGGTCCTCCCCTATCAATCTTGCAAATTTATTATTTTGCACCATTTGTATGACACTTAGCTTGATTTCAAAGTTGTTGTTGGCAATGGTTGGAGCAATAATTCCTTTGAAATTCTCCATTATATTATGCATATTGAAATCACTTAAGCTTCTTCTTTCTTGTGCCATTTCTTATTGATTCAATTGTTATTATTATTGTTCAATAAGTAATCTTCTTTCCATGCACAAATAATAAAGAGTTCATTCAATTTCGAGTTTATAGGAACAGTACTATCAAAACTTTACGAATGATGTATAGAATCAATCAATGTACAATAATATAAATAAATAAAAACTATAAAACTAAAATTCCTAAATCAATCTTTCATTAATCTAATCTAATATTAATTAAAATTAAACTTTGGCCTCCCGATAGTAGTGCCAAAAATTCTATTGTAGTTTTCCTAGTATATGTGTGTGTGTGTATATATATATCCTTTCTTAGTATAGTGTAAGTAAGGGGTTGGTCTATATGGAAGCAAAATGAATCAGGTATTAAACGACTAAGTACTTTAGATGCATAGGAAAACAAAGTAAATCAAATAATAGGGTAAACTAAACTAATCTAACAATAGAAATCAAATATCTATACAAACCACACTAGATAACACATATTCAAAGGAAACAACCAATAATCATGAAATATTGCAGAATGAATTGATATCAACTAAATGTCTTTAAGTGATTATCTCTAAGTCAACAAACGATATTTGTGAATAGAACTATACTCACTCTCACTTTTGTATAATTTGTAAACATAGAGGTTATGCTCCATGCCAATCCTTTAAATCCCTTAAAGTAAATTTCCTCTCTCGAGTCTAATCCTTTAACTTAAGTGAATCTAATTGGTTTTCCATCAAATAAGTTAACTTTCACTGTGAATCCTTAACTAACACATCATATATAGTGATTAATCATATATAATAATAATAATTCAAAATCAAACTTGAATTTGAATTCATTCATAGAAAAGAAAAATGATCAATTCATTGTTCTATAAAATAGTCCAATCTAATACATACAACTTAGCCTAAATACATGATTAAATCAAGAAGGCAAATAAAAGAATAAGGGAACATAAAAAAAGAGAAGAAAAAAATAATAAGATGATGATCTAAAAAGGTCTTCACTCTTTAGAAAGTTTGGACTTCTGTTGGAACACCAAAGGAAACTAACTCCAACTTGGAAGAATGCATTCTTTCACAAATAACTAACTCTCTCTTTCTAAACTAACACTTTTTAATTTTTATTGAATGCTTTATTAATGATTTCTAATGTAAAATAGAGGCTAACTCTATGTATTTTTAAGCCTTGAAGTGCCTCAAGTCATGCTCATTTTGAAGAGGTGCCTTTACGAAAGGGTGTAATGAATGGATGTTGTAACTACTCGGCACTCTGTGCCGACTCAAGGTCCAGTTGGCATAACTCCTCTTTGTGTTGACTCGACATAATCTGTCACTATTGGTGACAGACCATCTACTTCCTTCCTTGCTCATTTTGATTTGTTCTTCAGTCTAAGGCCCTATAATCCATATATATGCAAAATTTAATCTCGAAAAGGCCTACAAAACATGAAACTTACATAAAAACTATCAAAATAGAACTAGCTTAAAATCACAAATAATATTGATAAAAAACACAATAAAAACAAAAGAAATATAACTATAAAAGCCTTAGAACACTATACTAATTTGAACCACAACAGGTATGCTCACTTTAAAGCCAAAACAAGTAAACTAGTGCAACGTAATAAAAGATAAAGAAAGGGGACCAGGTGCAGCGCACATCACATCATGTTTGCGAGATAGAGAGAAGTTTTGAACTAAAACTTCAAATAATCATGACTCTCAAACGATTTTAGTGATTTAAGTCTCTATGGAACGCTATTTGCATAAGTTTTCTATTGACATCTAATTGCTAGAAAAGGAGACCGAATGATGGTAGAATCGTTAGCCAAAATTCGCTTTAAACTTTTGTTTTTTTTATCGATTTCAGACAAATGGCAGTTTGTATGATGATACCATCAGTTTCTACAGACTCCTGGTAGAAAGATATACAAGATGATTATAGCTAATTTTCCAACCACAACTAGTAGAGAGGCTCAATCACCTCATGTGGTAGTCCAATGGTGGCCCAGTAGGCCTAAACATTAATTGATACTAGAAAATCATATTAATCACTCTAGAATAGTTCAACTTTCATGAATTTTAAAGGTTTTGGTAAGATTTTATATAATTTTTTTTATGAATTTTCAATATTTACATATTGGATCCTAAAAAGTAAAATTGTGGTTTATATAATTTATAGAAAATGGATTATATGGCTATAAAATAATTTTAGATAATTATTGATAGAGGAATTGGAACTAATTATATGTAAATTTACATAATTACTTTTTTTGACTAAATTGAGTAAATAGAAGAATTTAACGAACATTAGTGAAATTAAAGTTTAAAGCCATTAATGGAAAATTGTTGATTGTTATGAATATAATTTAAGTTATTAAGATGAAATGGAATTAATAATGTTGATTAAGGATATAATGTTGTAAATGGTCAAATTTAAGAAAAGTTTAGACTTAGTATTATTATGAGCCTTTTTGGCCAATAATAGCTTGATTTATGCACAAAATATATTGCAACACAAATCATGCATAGGTGTTATAGGTTGTGAATTTTATGGCAGCTGCAACAAAATGTATCAACTCTTCACTGTTCAAATTTTAGTTTAGTCCCTACAATTGCTTCCTTGTGCCACTTTTATCCAAATCAACTTCAAATGCTTTCGATTATAAATAAATTGAGTTCATCAATCTCCTTCATACTTAAATCATTGTTTATCATCAAGTAACAAAGAACTATATAGACAAAATTCTTCACAACCCTTACAAAAAATATATAGTGTCACTTTGCTTGGAATGTTAATCACTTAAGTACTAGATTAGGCATACCTTTTAGTGTTGTGCTGTAAATCCAATTTTTATAATGGATATTTTTCATAATGTCATTATTATATTTTTTAAATTAAATATCTCTATTATATTTATGTTTATAACTAAATGACAAATTTCATAAATAGTTAATTCTATTTAAGGTCATCAAGTATGTGATTTATTAGTAAATCCTTAGGTGCAAAAAATATAATTCTAAATTTTCCATAGTGGGTCATTATTATTGGAATAATAATGAATGAATATATTTTGATTGATGACTCTATTTTACTGGTCATGGATATAGGATAATAAGTCAAATACATAGATGCATGTTTAAGAAATATTGTATTGGATAAACACACTACGAGAACATTAAATGGGTAAACTATCATAAGTGATTCTCACACAATAGTATTAACTTAATCTTATGACCTAAAAGTCACCATAGATTTCAATGTAATGAACTTCATATGTTGATATAGTCTAATATTATATTGAACAAGATGATCATACAGACTGATATTGAACATGGGGTAAATCACATAGAGGAATCTGAGTGATTCAGAAGGAATTTGTCATTTATGTATTTATGAGAAATATATCTTGGGGCCTCTCTATAAGCTAGACTAAAGAAATTGCATGGCCATGCAAAAATGAATTGAAAAAGGTTATTAGTGTCATTTTGCATCAATATACTTGGAGATTTTTAAAAAATTTAATTGAACTATATGAGGATGACATTATCTATGTCTTATGTTTAATTAAGATATAATGTGGCAAAAGGATTATAATACTATTTATAAGATTGTTAGGTCTTATTAGTGACATTTACATAACTTATGTAGTCATAATATCTTACTAAATGACACTTATGATTTGTAGGCCGAATATTGGTTTTTGGGGGGTACTGGCAATGTTATGTGAACCTACAGGATTACACACTTAGAACATGCCTAAAAAGCGAAATTGTTTTACTACTCTCTTTGGATAAGATAATTAGGGCTATTATCTTAAGTATTTAGATATCTATTTTGTTTTAAAAGTTAAACCAAAATAGGATATCTAGTTATTTGTATATCTTAAGATAGACAATTAGCATATATATATATATATATATATATATATATATATATATATATATGTTAAGTTTTTTTTTAAAAAAAATATAAAGTATTCACATTGAAAAAAACATTAAAGAGAGTCAATAAAAAAAAAACAAGTGTTATCACACCATTCACCTTAGATACAACGTATTCATGCGGATATCTATAAAGAACGTTTATCATTTGGTAATATCTAGATCTGACTCCAAGCTTAAGGTAGGGTGTTATTAGTGTAAGCCCTCCTTTTAACCTTTTAACAATAGCATAACTCTTGTTCGAATTGGTAGGTTTTCACATCCTTCTTATTGATTTAGTTGAATTGCATAAATTCTTGCTGGATTTTGTATGTTTAAATTTTTTTTTTGTTTATTCTATAAAATCCAATAGTACCAATCAAGGACTTACTTAAAACAAATGAATTTGGGCCAATTTATTAATTTGAAAAGCAAACTCATTCTTTTAAGGAAAAATAAAAATAATAAGGCAATAATTTACATATCTTAATGATCATTCGAACTAGATTATCAATAGACACAATCACATTATAGAATATGTTGAATCACTATTGTCTTTGCTAATTAATAATGAGAAAATAATTTTTAAGCATAAGAGATCATTAGAATTCATACAAAATTAAGTCCATAATCTTTCACTATTTCTTTTTCTTTCTTTCTTTCTTTCTTTGATGAAGGGTTAGTATGCCTTTTTATGAAAATACAAACGTGTGTAATGAATGTGCCTGGTCATTCAATATACAACTTCATTTGGAAGTCTTATACTTATGCTTTTAGCTGTCGTTTTATGTAAAAATCGATGTTGGTAATGAATATCTCTAGCTATCAAAAATAATGGAGTAGATATTCTTTAATTATTCCTAAATCATATTTCATAAAAACTACATCAATATTAATTAGTAAAGCGTAATAGCAATTCTTCTTTCACTTAAGCTCATGGAATTACATCTATCCATAAATAGCTAAATTACTTATTTCAGTATACATGCAAAGTATCATCCTATTGAATTTTAAAATATTATAAATTCATAAATTGCACTTTATAACTTAGCAACTAACTCAAAATTCATTTATCTCACATATATCCAAAAGAATTACATCATCTCTTATATTTGCTCATAATGATTACCAAAAAGAAGCCAAACAAAGTGATATATCTTTGTGAAAATTATAAAAAGTTTTATTCTATTTAGCCTTATGCATAAGTCTAACATAGTTCCTCATAATGCTTCAAAAAATTTTATCTAATATGAATCATGTCAATTATAACACCAATACACCCCCCACATTTATTTATGGCATTATCCTTAATGACATTGAAAGAGGCAGAATTAAAGGTGAAAGGATAAAAGAATTATGAACTTTTTTTATTGCATGGTGGAAGGTAATTGAATGCTGACATCGAGATGAGAACTTTAAGCTTATAAGGAATTGATATGGTTGTCTTCAAGCTCATTATGAGTATTAGATTTTAAGCCTTAGGATGCAAGCCTAATGGTTATAACTTTGAAATAGATCCCCTAAATGCAAAGGAGAACAATGCAAAAAGGAGGAACAAGGCTCAGAGGAACATTGGATCAAGTCTAAACTAAGCCTACAAACCTAAACAGGTCCAACCCATAAACCCACCAATTACCCTTAACTAGTTGTACAACCAACATACATGGTTGTATAACCAACTCTCGTGGCTATATAGCCATGCTCCTAACCTTAGCAGAGGGATGATTCTAAAACTTGGACACTTGACATTCACTTGGATGTGCAGCCATCTGCGTAGTCTATACAATTAATTAGTTAGATATACAGACAACTTTAAAACCCTAATTTCAAAAAATTCTTAGCTCTTGTCTATTAAGAGACGTAGATTGGATGCAACCAAAACCATCCTAGCTCAAGTGCACTATCCCTTCCCTACAAATATATCCTTATTGGAAGATGATTCAGAGGCTCACTTTGACCTAAAGTTACTCTGTCAAATTCACCACTCAGTATACCATAAACACAAAACCTAACGCCAAAACCACTCCATTAAAGAATAAGGTATTACATAACAATTGTGACTTCATTTATGCATTTCCCTAGCATTTTGGGGGATTGAACAAAGTGATAGTGCCTCTTAGGGCAAGACTAACAAAAAATAAACATCCTAAGCCCCTTAATCCCTCTTCTTTCTTTTTTTTTAAACCTCAAAACTCAGCTTCAGTGGGTTGTACATACTAGTTTATGGTCTATGCACACTATTGTATGGGTTGTAAATACCACACTTATTGTTCTGTATAGCTTCCTTTGATTAGGGGCAGTTTGGTTTTTCTCCTTTCTTCTCTAAATGTTTCTCTTGATTTCTAGGGGTTGAAAAGGCCCTCTAGTGAGTATTAACTATTAAATAGGGCTAAGTTTCCATACCCATTACCCCTGTTTTTCCTTTTGGTGATATAAAGACCAAAGAGTTTTGTTTATGTTTTAATAGCTTTAGATTTTGTTTACATATCTTTTTCTTTATCCTTCTTAATATGTTCATATTAGTAGTTTTAAGAGGCATGAATGGGATAGGAAATTTACATTTCTAAGGACCTCATGACTATATTGTCAATGCATGCACAGTTAGTTTGATGTGAATTTATTTTTTATATAATAGATGAGGTGACTAGCTCACTAACTAGATCACATTTTCCATTTGGTGTTATGTGGCGATTCAAACCATGGAAAAGGGGAGAGTGCATGGCTTTATGATCTTTTATTTTACTTTGATAATGTGTTCATATATTATTGATGTTTTTTTACCTTATGAATCTTTATCTCATTCCCCCTTTATATTAGTATCCTAACCTTTCAATGGCTAAAGGTATTTTTAAGATGCATTAGCTCATTTGAGCAACTTTGGGTGAGGATGCAATCACCTAATGACCCCTATTTAATAATTTAAAGACTTACCTAAGGCCTTTACTATCCTCTAAATGCATTTGCATATCATGTTTACTTTATGTTCTACTCCCCATATCCATATGCCATGTTTCTTTATTAGTATTGCTATCATTTTATATTCATGTTATGTTGGGATTGTGAATGACATGATTTTACACTTAGTATTATGATTTAGATCCCTTTAGGGTGCATTTGAGTTTACTTTAAGTCATTTCTTATTTTATTTTTTCCATGATAAGTCTACTACCTTGTGTGCTCTTTGTATGTAAGTGAATTTGTATGGGTATTGTGATCTTATTATTGCACGCTTTGCATTTAATAGCTATGCATAACTTCCCCTATTTTGATATATTAATTGTATCCTCATTCCCTTAGTGAATGCATGTAATGCTTTTGATTATATGCTTGAAGTGATGTGCTAAGAGCATGCGTAGGGCTAATAACTAGATTAACTAATAATAAGGCTAAAATGGTAAAAGTGAACTAAGGATGCTTGAAGGTCAGATCTTTAAATTTAGGCAATTTAATGGTGCCTAACATCTTTTATGAGTTGTCCAATTCTCAAACTTATTCTTTATAGGGTGAAGATGATTTGGGCCTTTTAAATGACACTGGAAGGCTCAAAATTTGTCTTCGCCCCAATTCCTTTTTTTACTAAAGTTTGGTGGCAACTCCATATTTCAATTAGGGATAATACTAATATATCGTTCCACCTTAGTCCCCCATTGATGATAACCTTGGAGTAAAGGACTTCTATGTTGTGAAAAGCCTTAAGGATCCTTTGTTTGTCTAACACACATGCCATTGCTAGGGGTTAATACTAATGAATAAGCCCCTTCCGCTTAATCCCCTATCAATCAATCAAAAGTAATAGTTGCAAGTAAGATTCCATTAGTTCAAGTACAACCTCAAAAATTGATGGTGGTCACAATAGTGACTCTATTAGGTTGTTAATTGACTTTATGTTTAATTTATGGTTCACCTTTACCATTCCACTATTATTATTAGTAAATTGATTACATTAATGTCGCCTTCATACTTCACCATGTGCACCAAGTCTGCCTTTTGACAAATTGATGAATTCTCTAAACTTGAGACTTAAACTCTATTCGGGCTTAGAAAATGGTGAGGAGGATTCATCACTCACATGTCAAGTATGCTTGGGCACATCAAATGGGGAGGTTTATGATAATCATCCCTCAAGCTTATGAAAGCTATTAATTATAAAAACCATTTCAACCACTAGGCGCATATAGGAGCCAATCGCACCTTAGAATAGGGCACCCTCTTATTTGGATTCTTCTTTAAAGAAAGGGTTGAAGTCCCCAAAGAATGTGACTAGGCTTTCTCTATATAATTATAATGTTATCCCACTCCCTTTTGATGCAAATATCCCATATGTATGAACTTGTGTATTCCTAATTCCCCATAATGTAATAGATTCTTTACATGTAAATATTTCCACTTCCTATATAAGCATTTATGTATACACCTTTTCCTTTTTGTTAAAGGGATTCTTTGATCTACTTATATACTTTCTTTAGAAATGTAAAAGGTTTCATTTGATACATGGTTAATTCGTTTAGTGTCTCTTTTAGCCCTAATGTATATATGTTATTTTAGAAATTTTTCCCTACCTAGTATGAGTGGACCATATGTGTTTTCTACCCCAAATTGGTAGAAAAAATAAGACCACACTTAGGACATAGCTTATAAGTCTCATGTATGGTATTAATAAGGTTGGGAGGATCTTTTACCAATGACGTATGCATTTTCATGCAGATATGCATGCATTATTAGTTCATGCATCATGTTAACAACCTTTGTTTTGTAGCCATCATAGCTTCATCTAAATCCTCATGGAAAAAGAGAGATAATTGACTAACTAAGAAGAGTAAGATGCCTAGCTTAATTTGAAGGCCTGAGTTATTGATGGAGCCGATAATGTCACCCGAAGTCATAAAAGGATAAGAGCTGACCTCAGTCGTATGATAGAGGAGAGGATTGTTGAGGAGGAGAATAAATGCCTCAATGAGACTTTGAGGATAAGTGATCCATTTACTAGCAGGACTAATAAAGGGAAAACACCTATGGAAACACCCCTGTCGATAGTTATTGATGACAACTTGTTTGGATTAAAAGAGTACCATAAGAGCAAGTTGGCTAAGGAAATGAGCAGTACTACTATAGTTCCTAATAAGCTAGTAGGAAGTAAGAAGGAAAGTGTTTGATTCGATAAGCTCATAAAGCAATTATAGAAAATCTAAAAGATTATAGGCATTAAAGGTCTAGAAAGGGGATTAGATATTAAAAAGTTGGTTGCTCATATGCTTCAAAAACTTCACGCTAATTTTTGAATGCCTACGCTTTCGAAGTTCACTAAAACACAAGGTGTGACCAACAACATCCATTCTCATATGTTGATAATGAAGACATCCGGAGTGCCCATGGATACCATGCTTTAATTATTTAAGCCATCATTAAAGGGATCAATAAAGACTTGGTATTACAATATGTCGAAAATAATTAAAGGAGATTGAAAGAAGTTAATAAAAGCTTTTGAGAAACATTATGCTTGCAACTTAGCATTATAAGTCACTTTGCAATACTTGGTCTAACATCCCTATCCACATTCATTGGCATTATCACATGAACATAGTCATTACATAAATGATTTTAAATCCCACATGAACATATGCATTGGATAAATGATCATTTAGATATTTGAATTAGATAAGCGTGATGGTGACACTTGCACCATTGAATTTGTGACACTTGAACATATATGTAATATTTGTATAGTTGCATGGCAAATTATCTTATATTGTGTGCATGTTATAATATCATAAATAATGGTGTTTAGAGATTATTTAAAAGTATAAGGAGCATTTAAAGACTAGGAAATGGATAGAGGTGCTTAAAGAGTGAAGAAGAAGGACTAAAAGAGGAAAGTGAACTTTCAACTAACGGAAGTGAAACACTATGATTCTATCTTGTTGCAATAGGTTTACAAATGGAATTGTTCTCCCTTTAGGATCAGAATAGAGAGATTAAACATAAGGGGCAATAAAAGAAAAAGAGAGATAAGGAAGAAGGAAAGAAAAAAAGAAGATGAAGAAAAAGAAGAAGGAGAGGGACAATAGTGAGCTACCTAGGAAAGAATCCTAAGGTTTTCTGATTTTAGGATAATATGTAAG
This sequence comes from Omphalea diandra, assembly GCA_949677035.1. Classification (NCBI taxonomy): domain Eukaryota; kingdom Viridiplantae; phylum Streptophyta; class Magnoliopsida; order Malpighiales; family Euphorbiaceae; genus Omphalea; species Omphalea diandra. Next base: position 26,357 of record CATIWR010011368.1, read on the forward strand.
TTAATTTATCTTTTTCCCATATGAAATTAACTGCTCATCGCATGTTAATCATGCATGATTAGTGAGAATTATGGAGTATTTGACATAAAACTCTTGGATGGAAGTTGAAATTCAAGAGAACAAAAGCTGATTGTGTTGGTTTTATTGTTAAAGTAGAATTTTGTACCCATAAGCTCATAACCCCATAAGAGAAATTAGGAAAAGTATAAAATATGAAAATTTTAGCTTTATGCTCCATCTAAATTCGTATGAAACAATTTTACTTGATTTTGTGTGTGTGTGAGGAGATATGGCTCCTTCATTAGGGTTGGTTCATAACCAACTAAAATCACCTTAGTTTTTCTATTTCATATATTTTGATAACTTTATGTGCTGATTAAGACAAAGTGTAAAACATAAAAATTGTAGAGTTAAATCCCTTATAAATACCTGTAAGTTAGTTTTGATTGATTTGTTATGTGGAAAGGGATATGACTCATTGATTACGACTGACCTTATACCCGGATGAAACCTCACATATCTTTTAATTTTATTTTCCAAGAATTTGATGGTCATAGATTTCAAATTTGGTGATGTGACAAACTTTAAAGTTGTATATTTATGTAATATATGAATACCTGTAAAATATTTTTGCCAAATTTAGTATGGTTGTTGAGATATTGCCCCTTCATCATGACTGATTGTCACTATATTGAAAACCAACTCACCCTAAGATTGGTCATTTATTTTGGTAACTTTCTAACTGAATTAGACAATGATGAAACATGAAAAATGTTCATTTATATGTTGTGTAACATATGGTAAATTAGTTGTGCAATTTGATTTGTACAATTTGAGATATACCTAAGATGTACGACTTACTCAAACTGATATGACATTAAAATAAGGAAAATTAAAAAATTCACCACATTTTTTTTGTGTTTTATATTAGCCTAAATTTGAATATGTTGTATCATTATGTTCTAGTTTATTTGTAGATAAGAATCAAGTCATTTAGATAAGTATATCTAGAGTTATTTCTATGGGAGTGTAGCAACCTTAGGCTGCCACATAAGGAAAATATGCATAAACATTAAGTCCACTTGCATAGATCATGCCATAGTTTCATACCAAGCATTCATAATCATTTTGACATAGTTATAACCATGTATGTATCTAATGTTAGAATCTCAACACTTTAAGGAAGCTCTAAAGAGAGAACCAAACTTACCATAAAGTTTATTAATGTAACATCCCTATCCCTATTCATTGGCATTATCACATGAATATATTCATTGCACAAATGATATGAAATCACATATGAGCATATGCACTATATCAAATGATATGAAATCTCACATGAACAAATGCACAAAATAAATGTAACAACCGTATTCATTTACATAACTCATATGCATAAAGGTTTTATCCATCCTACACACAATCAAACATTTACTTGATGTACATATATGTATATGACACAAGGAGAGAGAGAGTTTGGATTCAGCTGACGACCTATGGTCCATATGTCTCAATGTAAAACTGAAAGCACCAAAGTGTCCAATTCTTATTCTTCAGTATCTGAAAAAATTTTACGATTTGGTGAGTCACGACTCAGTGAATAAAAACAATAATCAAATTCTCATGGCATAATCCATAATCAAATATCATTAAGATACATTATAAGTATAACAATTAACTATGCAAGTGCAAATGCAATAGCTTTGTTTTTGTCATGACTGAGCAAGGCAAACATTGCTCCCGGGATATTCATGTGATTCATGTAACATATGATTTGGGACCTATTGGTCCATCTTCCTGTAATT
>CATIWR010011389.1:0-68754 GCA_949677035.1 Omphalea diandra
AATATATTACTTTTATTTTTTATTTTAATTAATTTAATTTAATATATAAAATGTTAACAATATATTTTTATTAATTATTTTATAAATTAACAATTTAGAGATAATTTATCAGATATTTAATATCAAATTTATATAAATTATCAATTATTAATAACGGTTATATTTGTAATTAAGAAATTATAATTAAAAAGGGAATGTACATTTTTATTAAGTGGAATGTACATTTTCTGTTAAGTAGAATGTACATTTCTGTTAAGTGCAATGTATATTTTAGCGGTATCGGTATCGGTATACCACGAATACCGCATAATTTTAACGGTATCGGTTTTGGCGGTTTTCGTGGTACTCGGTATCGGTACTATGATTTTTCGGTTTCGGCATTCACGGTATTGGTAAAATTTGCGGTTTCGGTATTCACGGTATACCGATTACACCCCTAGAAACAATATCTTCTCCTCAAAATAACTAAGTGAAAGAAAATATTAGAATAGGAGCTAAGTCCTAAAATAATTATAGAATGCACAATAAGCCAATTGAATCTTAAAGATTCTATGAAAAATTTGATAGAATTCTAATATAAGTTGGATATACTTCTATAAATGCCCAAATGAGCATGGTCAAGACAAATAAAATCAATCGACAACTTAAATGTTTAATAAATACCATCCGAGCCTTTCAAATAATTTATCTAATCTTATTCACAGTTTCAATCATTTATCTTCAATAATTCACCTCTCCCAAACTACAACATGTTTTTTCTTTCTATTAGACAGAATTTATTTAATTCATTTTCAATTAATATTTCATCGTTTTATAAAAATCTAAAATTCAAATATGTAAATAAAATTTTTTTATTTTCTTCATTTCAATTTTTTTCAACATCATCTGTCTTTATTTAAGATATTTATTATTATACCAAACTATATGGGGCATTTAGCTATTTAAACAAATTGTAAAATTTCGTTTTCTCATCATTATTATTATTATAACCTAAATATTAAATTCTTCCTATTACTTTTAAACTAAACTTGGAAAATAGCTAAAATTATAGACATGAAAATTTAAAATTTAACTAAAATAAAAGTTTTGACCTAAATATATCATAGATTTCTAAACTTTAAAAAGATCAAAAATTGATTCCAAACTTAAAATTATATAAAAAAATAAATAATTATCTATGATTAACAAAAAAATCAACTCATTAAAAAGGAAATTATAATTAATTTGTCGCTTACCTAATAGATTTTTAGCTCAAATGCTGAAAATTATGGAGAAATTTACTAATTTTAGAGATGATTTTCTCCTCTCTTATACTCCTGTTTTCCCTTTTTCATCTCATAATAACTGTTTAGCCCTTTATTTACTCTATGCTTGGGAAAGCGAGAAAATAGAAGGGAAGAAAAGGAGGGGGTGAAAATAGGGTAGAAATATGATTTTCTCCTGTTCCGGAAGATTGAGAGAAAATGAGAAGAGGAGATATTGAGAAGAAACAAATCTCTTATGCCCACCATTTATAGTCACTCAAATTTGAGGAGAAAATAATATGAAAAATTGAAGTTAAATTAAATTTACAAGATTGTCTTCATTTTCTTGTTTATTTTTTATCCAAATTTTCTTATTTGTCTTTACTAGGCTTAATTATATTATTGTCATGAGGGAATAATAAGATTATTATTATTAAATATAAAAATACTTTATTTATTCTAATTAAATATAAAAATACTTTATTTATTCTTAAATTAAATATAAATGAATTATTAGTAAAAAAATAAAAAATGTGTATATTAATTATATTATTATTATAAGCTAATATTTGTAATTAAGTAAAAAAATATTTTATTTATTCTTAAATTAAACATAAATGAATATTAGTAAAAATAAAAAATGTAGATATTAATTATATTATTATTATAATTATAAGTTATTATTTGTAATTAGGTAAAAAATACTTTATTTATTCTTAAACTAAATATAAATAAATCATTAGTAAAAAAATAATGTATATATGTGCGAATTATTTAGGATAAAATATTGTGATAACATGATAAAGGATAGATAAGTCTTTTTATAAATTTATAATTGTTTCCACTTTATTTTCATATTTTCCAAACAAGGGAAAGAAAAAAATTCTCTCCTTTATTTTCACTCCTCTCTAAACAAATAAAGAGAAATAAATATTATATTCTCTTACTTTCTCTCCTTTTATTTTCTCCCTCTTTACTATCTCTCTTCATTATCTTTTTTTTTTTTTTTCAAACAAAGGGTTATGGTGGACGACCAGTCTAGATTTTATAGACAAGCCGTTCATTTTCCGTTGTTGTTATTATTACTATTATTATTATTATGCTACAAAATGACTTTCTCTTTTCTTATTTTAAAAGAAAAATTATTTTTTTAAAATTTTGAAAAACTCTTTTAAATAAAAAAATAAATCATATAAATGTATATTTGTTCATATATTTATTATGATTGGTTATTTTTAATCATTGATATTCATCACCAGTAACTGTTGTTTGATAATAATCACTAATGATCGATGAAATTTATAATTTTTTTTATTTTAAATGTTTTGTTTATAATATTGAATAATAAATAGTATAAATATGAAATATTTGTGATTTAAATTTTATTACAATATTGTAAAATTAAAAATAATGAATTTTAATATATTATAAATATCAAAAAATATTTTTCATAAAAAAATTGTTTTTTATAAAATAAATGGACCCTAAAAATACTTATTTAATTTTTAGAAACTTATAGCACTATACAAATAAAAATGAAGAAAAGCAAATGAAAATATGATAGAACCTGGATGATTATTACGAATGGTCAATTATTGATCCATCATTTTTACTAAATTAGCATGAGAAAAGGAACAAAGTCATATGATAATGAATAAAATATTTTTAGCTAAATAAATTCAAGAAAACTAAATTATTTTCTTTTTTTATTTATAAAAACTCAATAGGCCCAATCAGCATTGTAAACTACAAAATCAAAATAGTTATTTCCTTTTAACAAATCTCCCATAAAATTGCTTTTTTAATTCTTAGCTTGTGATTGCCTGCCGGCTTCACTTCCAAAATAATATCTGACGCAAAAATCTAGCAACGAAATTTCTAAACTACCCCTAAACAAAGAGCACCGAATGACCAAAAAACCCTTATCACACCCACGTTTAACAGAATGGTTGGAGTCACATAGATTACTCACAAAAGATCTTTGCAGCAGATAAAAGCTCCCAAAACCCTAATCTTTTTGTTGCCATGCTGACACATATGCAATCTCTTTCTCTCATGATAAAAAAGGAACGAAGAGAAGAGTGAAAGATTAGAAGAAAGGATTAGGGTTTTAGGGCCAATCCCTAAACAGAAACCACTTAATTATTTGCTAAGGTTACGGTTAGGGTTTTGGTGTTAACAAAGGGAATAAGATGGTAGCGGACAAGGGGAAGAAGATGAAGGTAGCAGAGAAGGGAGAGGAGGAGAATAATCAAATCGATGAAGCCCTCGTCCTCTCCATCGAGAGGCTCCAGGAGATCCAGGATGATCTCGAAAAGGTTATTTCTTTATCATTTATCTAGTGGATTTTATGTATACTTTTTTATTTTTTTGGGTTTTGTTTTTGATGCTGTGTGTGTGTAAACAATGAAAGGAGTATTCAAGCAAAATGGGCGTTGAATTGTGGATTGGGTTTTTCGTTTATGGATTTCTAGTGACCTACCTCAAGTAACATGATAAATGATTTTTCATGAATTGGCCTCTAACTGCACTGACATGCAGCAATTGGGATTCAGATGGCGTTGAAAGTTTAAGAATTTTAAAAAATTAAATAATGTGTTTGATGGTTATTATCACTGTCTTAATGAAATTAGATTCCTCATATTGTTTCTATTACTTACATTTGTGTTCCTCATTTTCAATACTAGTGACTTACTTTTAGTTGCCGTGCAATTAGATGCTATTGGACTTTACTCCATTCGTTATAGGCTAGATAAAAGTTTAGATAGGAGATAGAGAGCTGGCTATTTGATGAATGTCATTCCAACTTTCTTGATTTTTATTCAAGTTGGTAACGTTTTCAGATTATGTTTTCTCATGTACGTTTAGTTTTTGGCCTATCTCTATATTTTTCTTTTCTCTGTTTTCCCTTTAAACTTGCTTACAGCTTTCATTTTCTGGCTTTCTGTGGTAGACATTACTGAATGGTGCTTGAATAATGAGCTTGCAACTGCTTTTCTGTTGCTTAAGCAGTAGACTTGTATTTCTAAAAATGTATCTCTGATGAATATTGTTGTTGACAAGATCTAGTTGCACTATGTCTGCATGTTTCCAGATCAATGAGGAAGCAAGTGATAAGGTCCTGGAAGTAGAGCAGAAGTATAATGAAATCCGCAAGCCGGTTTATGATAAGCGGAATGATTTAATCAAAACCATTCCTGACTTTTGGTTAACGGCTGTTAGTAATCCATTTTCAGCTGTTCATTGATCACAATACACAATCTGATCGCCTTCATTATACAGTAGCTCCTATCAAAATGACCTATTTCTTGTTTTTTGTGCAGTTTTTAAGCCATCCTGTTCTTGGTTCAATTCTAAGTGAAGAGGATCAGAAGGTATGGGTTTGATTCCTGCATGAACTGAAGATTACCTTGTGCAGCTGTTTTATATTTGGAACTTCAGTTCTCCTCATTAAATGTTTCCAATATCTTACTTCTATGACATTTCTCTGCCCCATCCTGCTTTCTGTAATTCTCTTGAAAAATTAAAAAAATTATTTGAGCTATTGCTGTTACTTAAGTTTGTTTCTCTATTACCTCTTCCTTTTCTTTATAGATATTCAAATATATAAGCTCTCTGGAGGTGGAGGACTTTAAAGATATGAAATCGGGTTACTCCATTACATTTGTGAGTTTTTTATCTGTCTACTGTTTGTCTGATATGTGAATTACTCATTTTATATTCTTTCCATTTAGCTCAAGCTTGAAGAAAAAAATTTCTGGATTTCAAGAAATGAAATAATGATAAGCTTCTAATTCTGAAATGCTTTTTTGTCCCTTCATCTCAGAACTTCCAACCTAATCCTTATTTTGAGGATACAAAGCTTACAAAAACTTTCACATTCCTTGATGAAGCAACAACAGAAATCACTGCTACACCGATTAAATGGAAAGAGGGCATGGTGAGTGCTTTATGTCTTGGTACTCATCTTAGTTCTGAATTGTTTTGCTTTTCTGTTGATTTCATTTCTAAAATATGAAGGGAATTCCTAATGGAGTTACTCATGAGAAGAAAGGGAACAAAAGGCCTTTAGCTGAAGAAAGGTTAGTTGTCTTCAATCACATACCTTTTTCCTGTCATGTTCCTGAAAAATTCTTGAAGATGGGCTCATATTGTAGCAGTAAATTTTAAAAGGAAAAATATCATTCTGAAAGATAAGAGCAAGACAGAGAATTATGGAAGATAAATTCATAGAACTAAAATGGATACTCCTATTAACGTTTTGTTTTGATTTGGTAGCCTGTATGTTGGTATTATTTTTTCAATGATATGCATGTTTTTCCCTTAGGCCTTAGCCAAGCCTGATAAGATGTGTAGTTGGATTTGAGTTTTTAACCACTTGTTTAGTGGCAAGTAAGCTTGACAACAGCTTCAGAAAATGGAAACAAATGTTTGGAACTTCTTAAAAAATTGTTCTATAGCGCTGCACGTGTCAGTTTCTATAATTACTACTGCATATATCGTTCTGCATCGCAATTTAAGTAAATAAAATCCATGCATGTAAATGTTGAAAAATATTATTTTACCCCCTTAGGTATGCATTTGGAGTATTATTTTGATGGGAAATCCTTGCAATGTTTTCTATCCTTTAGCCTTTTTCTTCTTCCAAATTTCTAGTGGAATGCACACCGTGCATGTAAGATACTCTAAACGTCGAATTCATTAAGTTTTCCCTCCTGTAGTGATGCTTATGTTGCATGAGTTTAATGTTGGACTCTTTCAATGTTTATTACCGGTTAGCCTACTTATGGCTCAGAGGCTTTGCAGAGGGAATGCTGCATGTTAGAAGTCCTTTTCATTTTTGAATTATCTACTTTTTGTTTTAAAAAAATTTCTTTTGCTTTATTTATTTATTTTTTTGTGTTTTAGGTGTGTGTGTGTGTGTTTTTTGTTTTGTTTTGTGGGGGGGTGGGAGAGGAGAACCTGTGTCTTCAATGGAGTTTAACTATTAAATATTAATGTGTGTAAAGATTTGGAATATATTCTGATAGATACTTATTGAGCTTTTCTCTTTCTCCTTTAATGTTATTTGCTATTTTGCACTTTATGCGTAACCTATATGTTTGCTACATTTCTGTCCACTTTGTGATATTTGAGCTACTTAACATAACATGGCCTAGTGTTTTGGGCTTCATATAGGCCAATGTTTTTTTCTTTGACCTCACCTGCAAATTTGCCTCTGTGAATGCAGTGGCTTCTTTAACTGGTTTAGTAGTACCGAGTCAAAAGAGGTGATGGATGAAATGCAAGATGAGGTATGTTATGTGTCTGTAAGCATTTTATTTATAGCTTTTGTCAAGTGCTAGAGACATTCTAGATTTTTTCTTCCTCCTTTGTTCTTCTTTTGTGTAAAATTGTTAATAATTCATTCAAATAATCTGCAGATTGCGGAGATCATCAAAGAAGATTTATGGCCCAATCCACTCTCTTATTTCAACACTGTAATTTGTTTCTCCTGTGTCTTTCTAATTTTTCCTTCAAGTTAAAGTGTAAACATGGAAGCAAAATTCATTTTCCTTCTTCTGCAATGTAGGATCCTGATGAAGAGGATTTTGATGGCGATGAAGTTGATGATGGGGTAAATGCATTGGTTTATTTACTATTTATAAATACTGCTAAATACATATAATCTTTTATTGCATCTTTATTCTAGGCACTTGTCATACTGAATTTGGTGCATGACTGAAAAGAAATGAGTGTTGCACTAGGCTTTTGATTTCTGGGTTGTCATTTCTTGCTGCTTTCTGCGCTTTTATTGATGTTAGCTATATGGAATAGAAGAGTTAGGAAGTTGAGATTTGAAACTGGTGAGTCAAAATTAATGATGCTTGTTATGTGGATGTATGAATTGAATAGAATATAATAGTTGTTGATGAGAAATGAAAAATAGATCAGATTGTTGAGGATTTTTTGAGCTAGAAAATGTAAACCTTCATGAATTTGCATATTTAAATGTTCTGGACAATCCAATTCTGTTTCTCACCCACTCAAATGTTTCTTGTTCTGTATTAACTTTTCTTCAAGTTTTTGAGAAAATATGAAACAAGTGTCTTGCTTTATGTGGGTATTTGGCTAATGGAAAATTTTCTTATCAAATGATTGTTTTAGTTGAAATTAGGACTTCAACATGATTGGGGTTAATTAGGATTTTGAGCAGGTTTTTCTGAATCATGTGATATTTTCTTAAAGCATTATGCTTTGAATTGGGTGTTATATTTCAATTTTTAGCATTTAGTCAGATCATGAAAATAAATTTCCTTTAGAATGATTTTTCATTCCTCAATTTGTTTCAGCATATTAGATATCTAAAAATATTTTAGGTAGAATATGCCCAGTAGCTTTTGATTTGTAGTATAATGTCATTAATAATTGGTAAAGTCTAGGGATGTTGGATTTTAAAAGTGAATTAATGGTAAATAGTTAAAAATACTCGATCTAAAATAAGATGAATAAGAATGGGGGAAGGCAATAGAATAGGGAAAGTAACCATTTTGTCTATTAGATTCTTGATCGGAGGTTCTAGCTATGCTGGGCCCATTCTTCTTGGTTGCAGTGTTTGGAGGCATATACATGTTGGCATGTAATTATTCTTCCTGACAACAGATAGCACCAGTGATGACTATAATGTTGAGGGAATGTGCTGCTACCACATCACTTTTATTTTTCAAATCAACTACCAAAACAACTTGTTGGGAATTGTGCTTTTGAAATAGAAATTCAGTTGCAGTTTTGATGCTGTCAATAAATGGGTTCAGTTAATGTTATACCTTTCATGAGCTTTGTCTGCTTGAAGTTGATGAAATTGGGTAGTTGCTAAATGTCCATAGTTGTTATACATCTCAAATCTTAGCATAGGAAGTGAATTTATAAATTAAGCATGGAGAATTGCTCAATGAGGTTGTCAAGCAACACTTTAGCTAGCCTAGTGGGTTGAGCTCAAAGTATGTTACTTTTGACAGATGACTGCTTTAACGAAGTAGTGATGTACACACTCATCTAGGATTTGCCAGGACTAACTAAAGCCAGGAGACTGTAGTTCGATCAATTTCTTACTTTCTGAGTTCTGCCTGATGTCAGGACAAGGATGGTGATGACTCCGAAGAGGATGATGACGAGCAAGATGATGATGATGATGAAGAGGAGGATGATGCAGACAATTGAGTACTCTTTTTATGTCTGTTGGTTTGTGTTTTCACTTTTGGGTAACAGCTTGTGTAAAGTGGTCTTTAAGGTTGCTGAGTTTCAACAGGTGATAGGGGGGATTATCAATCTTAGCCTTTTATGATAGCTTTTGCTACTGTGTAGGTTCTGGTACCATGTTCAGCCAAATGTTTTTCTTACGACTCCAGTCGAAGGCCTGCCATTTTATTCCTATTTGGGTTATTTTTTGTGGTTATACGCAGTCTTTTAGATAATTATGGTATGATGGCCTTGGTATTTTAAGTCTTTTTGTTTGTCCCCTGAAGAAAAAGTAGGATTACGTCTTGTGGTGTAAAGTTGGGAATAAGCCCTAGATTCTGTTATGCAAATGAATTGCACGGTTTATAGTATTTAGATCTATAGATTCTTCAGCAGCAGACTAAGTGCTTATGCATGCTGCAAAGTACTATGAATCATCATGTATTGCTTTCGGAAATTCTGCACTGTTTAATTGGAGTGATGAAAACATGAAAATATCGACTTGACTGGAGTTGCGTTCATGTAAACATTATCACGTGGTGACCCTTTAGAAGTATTAGCATATATTTTGGCATTCATCTGCATGGTGATACGTTCATAGAGTAGCCTTTGCCTGCATAAATCATCGATCTTTTGCTTTATTTTCCTTCTTTAGACTAGATGAGATTTCCGAACTCTGGATGCTGTGATGTAAAAGCTGTAGTATTCCCTACGGCTGCTGGTCCACTCTCGCTCAAATATCTAAATATTCATAGGATGGTAAAGCTGCCTGATTTCGGCTTGAGTCGATTTTGACAGTTGTGACTTTATAACAACTACTAGGTGTTTGCTAGTCACCCTAAATAAATAAAAGCTGTAATGAAAACTTAAGCTTGTTATAACATAAAATGCTATCATACTAGAAAGTAGTGAAATTCGGGGAATGTTCTCTCGTTAATAAAAAGTGTAGAATATATATTTGTTTAATATTAATATTTTGAAAATCAGATTGGATCCATTTGATTGAACTAATTAAATAAGGAATTAAGTCAATGATTGATTAAATTGGTTTTGAATATTATTTTATTTTTAATTTTAGTGAAATTATAGATATTAAACAATTTTAGCAAAAAATATTTTACTAAAATCATTTTAAGACCTAATAGTGTAATTGTTAAAATAACAATAATTTCATAAAATATTGAATAGCGAGGGGTAATGTAATTGAATATGGAAAATCGCAAGATTATAGCCAAAAATTTTTTTTAATATTTTAACAATAAAGTTAATGTAGGATCTAAAGCATACTTGAAAACTAAATTATGCAATATCAAAATATAAGAGATGACTTAGTTAAATATGATAAATTATAAGAGTTTATAGTAATTAAATCATTTTTAATTTTATTGAAGGTTAAAACTCTCAACTACTTAATAATAATAATAATAATAATAATAATAATAATAAAGTTTATAAAAGTACCCTATATTTTTACAGTTTTCACTTCAAGATCTATGAAACTGTGTCATAAAGTAGGGTCTGAGATTTCACTCTGTACATATATTTTAGAATTACTAACATTGCTAAAATTTAAAAAAAAAAAAAAAAAGACTCATTTTGACTCTATAAATTTGTTAAAATGTTCAAGTTAGTCCAAAAAAAAAAAAAAAAAAGAAAAGCTTTCATATATCTTTGTAAGCAAAATATATTTAAATGAATTTATACTTAAATCATACAAAAAAATATTAATAAACAAATATTTTTAGTTTTTATTTATTTTCAAACAAATAAATATTATATTTTCTAAAAACTAAATTAAAATTATAAAAAAAATTAAATTTGAAACATATCATGCTTTTAAAAGAATCATTAAAATTTTTTATATTTTAAAGTTCATCATTCTTTAAACGTTGATCATCATCATTTCGTTAAAATATATTTTTTTAAAATTTATTAAATTTTTTTAAATAAAAATACAATTAAAAAATATAAAAAATTAACCTAAAAATTAATTTTTATTCATCATCATTGTCATATGTTTTTCAACATCATTTTCCATTTCAAACTAGATTAATAATTTCAAATCTAAGTCAAAACCAAATTCTAAAATCAAACTAATTCGATCTTTTGGTTCAAATTAAATGTAAGTTTGGTTTAATTAAATTTTAATAAGTTCAATTTGGTCTAGTTTTTAATAAAAAATTTCATTTTAACTAAATTAAACTTGTTTAAATCAAATCAAAATAAGTTAACCTATATTAAATCAATCCAATATGGTTAAAAGTAATTTAATTTATTATAATATATAGAAGTCTATTAAAATTTTATTATTTATGTTAAATATATATAAAAATATATTATAAAATTATTATTTACATTAAAAACATTTTAAAATTATTTTTAAAAATATTTAGTTCAAATTAAAACAAATTATAATCAAATTAAACCAAATCAACACTTTTATTCAATTTGTATACTTAATTTAGTTCGACTTGATTTATATTTTGAGAGTTCAATTTTTAGATTTTTGGTTTAGTTGTTTTAGTTCGGTATAAAAAATGATTGCATAAACCTACTTTAAAATGCATGAAAATTTAAAAAATTATAATTTTAGTAATTATTTTTAGAAAATATAACATTAATATGATATTGTTCAAATCTAACTTTTATTTTTTTTATGATGATAATTTAATTTTAAAAATAAATAAAAACTAAAAGTTATATTTATCAATAGATTTTTATATGATTTAAATGTAAATTCATCTATATATTTTATTTATAAAAATTCTTTTTAATTTTTAGAACAAAGTTGAACTGAATGGATATTTAAAAAAGTTACAGGGTCAAAATGATTATTTTTTAATTTTCATAAGTTCTGAACTGCTCAATCATTTTCCATACTTCCTGCTAACAATAATGTAAAAGATAGTCTATCCACACTTGTAATAGAGCTGAAATACTCCATTACTGCTGCTTGTCCAATTTAGGAGAAAAGGAAGATGTATCATTCTTAGATGATTGTTGGGTATGGCCTTATGGGTAAGGTGAATTAGATTAGGATTCTGTAGCAAGATGACTCCAAATTCCAAACAGGGGCATGTCATTTAGTTTGTCTTAACCTACGCAAATACATTCAACCGGAATCTGCCGACTTCAACTTTAATCTGGCATCCAATCAAGCTGGAGAAAACTTGAATGAGCAACTCAAGTATCCTTACCATTGACATTTCACCTTTCTTTAGAGAAGGCAACGAGGATGGCAGGAAAAAAGCCATGGAAACCATCAGCCAAGCTTGCTCAGCATATGGATTCTTTCAAATTGCGAATCACGGTGTCCCCTTTGGTTTGATAAACCAAGCTCTTGAACTGTCCAAGACATTTTTCGAGTTCCCGGATGAAGAGAAACGCAAGTGTCCTCCTAACTCTGATGCACTTCTTCCTGCTGGTTACAACAGGAAGCCACGACACTCACCAGACAAGAATGAATATGTTGTGGTGTTTTCACCTGGTTCTAGCTTCAATCTTTACCCTCCAAAACCTCCTGGATTCAGGTAATCCACACTTTTCTTTATCTTTTTTTTTTTAATATATATATGAGAGGTCTAATGGTGCTGCAACATTATGAACTACATCATAATAAGAAGTAAACTTTCTCTCTCTCTTTTTTTTTTTTTTTTAAGTCCCATCGGGTTTGTGAAAAAGCTGGGTTATGAACCCCTCCCACTCCCTAATTCTTCTAAAAGGAGTTAAAGGACAGAATCAGGCTATACCTGATTAGCATTTTTTTACGTTGTTTTTCCTTTAGGGAGGTATACTGGAAGACATGTTTCCTCATAGAGAGCATCTCAAATGATTGTCTGGGTCTCCCTTCAAACTTCCTCAAAGAATTAAACCATGACAGGCGTTGGGATTTTATGGTAGCTTTGCGTTATTTCCCACAGACCGAATAAGAGAACAATGGAATAACAGAACATGAAGATGCAAACTCTGTCACTTTTCTTGAATACCTGATTTCTTGTAACAAACCAAAAAAAAAAACCTATTAATTGAAATTAATCACGTTCGTATTTTATCTGTTGCGTAATGTAAGTGGTCAAGAGTTCAAATTCTGATACCTGGGTTGGCAATCTCACTCTAGGCACAACTTGTAATGGTGTCTTCATAAAACTAGCACTTCCTAGGATCTCAGACATGTCAACCTCTTGGGACACTATACCATCCGGCAGAACCCAGTTGAGACGATGAAACAGATGACCGATCATGGCCGTTACCAAATTGAGAACAAGTTGGGCAGCAGGGCATACACGCCTCCCTGCACCAAATGGAAGCAACCGAATATCGTGGCCTTTAATATCCACATCCTCTTCTAGGAACCTTTCATTCACATTGCAGGGTCACGTCCTATAGCACTAACATTCACATGTATGGTTGTTCCGTTAGGTGTCATAGCCGCCTATATACAGTGTGAACAAGAGATTTGGGGTGTCGGATTTGGCCATAACCAGTTCTAGCCTAATAACTAGGTCGAGCTCTTCTTGGGCCTTGAATTGCACCCTCGGATTCTTGACCAATTCAGCCACAGCATACTCAACAACTACACTATTTGACTCCATGCCTGCAGCTGTTACATCCCATGAGAGTCCTATAATGTTATCATCCTTAAAACCACAAGTTTTTGTATTGCATCTAGAAGATATCGCTGGGTATCATTGTTCTTGTTTCCAGCCGCATTATACTCATAAGTTTGGCTGGAAAGAACGCATCTCTGCTTGCTAAATGCCTAGAAAACACCTTATTACTAAGCCTCCTAATAATCCAAGCTAGGCACCCAATATGCTTGACAGGAAAAAATGAACCTGCAAGCTTCATCTAGGTGCTCCGTATGGCCTTAAATTCTAGTCCTAGCTCAATAGTCACACCATGTTGGTTCAAAAATCTTTTCCCTAACGCTAACATTGTGATACTGTTCCAAACTACTGGCTTCAAATAATTCCTTAGTAACAAATTCTTGCCACAGTTACTATCGGGATTAGTAGAACCTTGAAAAATGGACTTTAACCATCGAATTAACTTCACCTTCTCTAATACGTCTGAGAACTTCAAGACCCTTTATAGAGGAGCTCAAGAGTGCAAATTTTCCTTTGCTTGACATAGGCAGGGCTATAATCAGCCCATAAAATGCCTTCGCCACTTATCGGCATTATACTTAGTGGCACACTTCTGGGCCTATGAGCCAATTCCTTGTCCTTGTCTTTGAGCCCTTGCTTTGTCAATTCTGTTGTTGATCCGAAAACGTTTAATATTGAACCAAGCCAGATGGATATGATTTGACCATAAGTTTGTGACCATTGTACATGTCTGGTTCCAGGTTGTGAAAGTTTCCAATAATTGGCCACAAAAATAGGCTGGAGGAAGCCTGCATTTCAGCCTGTGGTAGGATTTCTCAGCGAAGATCATGATTAACGTGACAGAAGTGGAAATTGACCTCAAGTTGAAGTTCATATATATGTGAGGCTTAGGTGTTAAGAGTTTATATATACCATTTATGCATATTAAGCACAGAATTAAAACTTTGTTACAGTGTACGGTCCAAAAAAGTTGTACATGATTTTCTTTTTAAATATTTCAAAATACATATTCACTTTCATTAATTATAATCAAACTTTCTTAATTTATTCACATTAATTATTAAACTAATAAAATATATTTATTTTCTCATTAGATATAATTGAGGGCATAAATAGAAAATATAAAATTATAGTGACAATTTTTTGGGACAGAGTGAATATTTTTTTGTAGAATTAGAGAGAGGAGATTATATTAGTGAGATTTAAATTTTAATAACATGAAGAGTCTCACTTTATTACTAAAGTAGTCGCTAACTCGGGTGTTACGCGAATTGTAGTGTAAAAACGTTTTATAAAATAATTAAGAAAATTATCATCTTATTTTCATTTTAAATATAAAATTATCAAAATAAATAATTTTTTAATTATTTTATATTTTATTATTTAATTTAGATAAATAATTATTTTTTATTTCTTTTAAAATACTTTTATTTCATTGTATATATTTTATTTCTTTTATATATTTTCTTTTAATTAATTATTTTTAAGTTTTTATTAATTAATATAATACAATAATAATAGTATAGAGTTGTTAGTTACTTATTTATTAAAATATTAATTTAATAAATAGTAAACATTAGTCATAAATAATTTTTTATGACAGATTTGATTAATAATAAACACTCATCATATCAATCAATAAAAATATTTATATAAACATTGAAATGAGTTGTCAAACTTTTTTACGATCATAAAATACATTTTCAAGATAAGTAGAAAAATATTAAAGAAGAGATAAAAAATTAATGACTATATGTGAATGTTTATTAATAATTATGAAATCTATAAATACTAATGTAGTTTTTAATAGACTGTTGAGTTTTTTATTCTTTTTTTTAAATTAAACTTAAACTTGTAAATTTAATCATAATTTAACATATCAATATAAATACAATCAAATTTAAAGAATTTTTGTCACTTAAACTTATTGTTTTGACTTTATATATATATATATATATATATATATATATATATATATATATTAGATTAAAATACCTGTTGAATATGTACTAATTTAAAGTCCATTAATTTTACAAGTAAAAATGATAACTCAATTTAATGATTTAATACGTAAAGTAAATTGATCACGATATCACTTGACTGCTAACATGAACAATTCGCACAACATACTCTATTCATCAGCTATACTAACACAGTTTACCAAAGAAACATGTGATGTGTCACTAATTCACCGACCCTATTGTTGGGTCAATATTAGGTGCCAGACCATGTACGTGTGGCGGCCATGACTCATAGGGTATTTCATTCCAATGATGAAGTGATATATTATTTTTTTTTTTAATTTTAAAATAGGTTCAACTTTTAGTACAGCACTTTGGTGCAATAAATATTTTTGAATGTATTAGATCAATATAAAGATATATTTTCAATTGTTTGAGAAAAGTTTAATCTCGAATAATATATAAACTGATATAATAATACCACCCTTATCACGGAAAAAAAAAAAAAAAAAAAAAACAAAGGCTTTAGGGTTTTGGCCATAAATATAAATATATTTTTAAATTTTTTTTATAAATTTTTAATCTCTAATAATATATAAAGTTATATAAAAAAACCACCCTTAACCCGAAAAAAAAAAAAAAAAAAAGAACAAAGGCTTTAGGGTTTTGGCAATAATTATAATTGATAAGTGAATACTGCTGCTTAACATAGTAATACTTATGCTTCCAGACTCGCAATTAATGCTTCAAAACTACAGCCTATTAGTCTAAATTAGATCTGTTTAGTCCCTCAATTTCGTAACTTCATTTTGCTTGCAAGGGTCCAATCCAAGAGCTTTTCAATGCTTTTCGGATAAAAATGATAAAAGTACCCATACAATTAATTAAGCTCATCTTTGCCATTTTGGGTCATTCTGCCAACTGCTTATCGTTAACTTGTCCATAAGAACCTCTTTGCCAACCGTGACTATAACAGTCCATTTAATTTACGAATTCATATTTCTTAGAATTGGCTTTAATCATAAGCTTAATTAAATCATAAAATTTCTTATATTAAACCTTGTTTGATATGACTATTTTGTTGGAATAATCAAGAGCAAAAATATAAGATTGCCACAACAAGAAACTTCAATAACAGCAGATTGAGTAACTCAAACAATAGTAGTTGAACGAGGTGCATCACTTGCTCTCTTTAAGATGGTTTACGCATTTCACTGTTGTATAAGAAGTTGACAACGTTTTGTTTCCAAGGATATAACGCCCAACAAAAACTATATCTTCCTAAGCTTGCACACCTTAGAAGAAGGAAATCTTTTTTTCTTTGCACTTCTCACTACTCAAATAAATTTTATACCAAAATAGAGTATATGTTGTGTCTTCTACCTTTAGGAACCTAATGCTCTTGTATAGACAAAAGGAAACTAGGAGGATAGCTAAAAATATGGATAACAGCTAGCAGAAATAGAGTCCTATAAATTAGCAATGATAGAAAACGTATAAAAACATAAAAGGCATTAAAATCTATAATAATGTTTAAAGATTTTATAGCTGCACAGATTTCAATTTATTAAGAAAATATTTGTATTAAAATATTTCCTACATATTTAAATCAATAGTATTAATTAATCTCATTTTGTTAATCCTATATTTGGTAAAATAGTTTAACCAATGAAATAAATTATTAAAATAATCAAATTACTTAAATGTCCTTTACTCTATATAGAAAAAATTGTGTTTTCTGAATTTTTCTTTTTTTTAAAAAAAGTTTTATCATCTTTTGGTCTAGTATGTACCAATTTTTTTATTTGAATTATCATTTTTGCATTAAGATATTAATTAATTTTATAATATTATTTTTTATATTAATTATTATCAGATGATTTATTTTGAAATTCAAATAAAAAAATTAAGAAAATTAAATTAAATAAATTATAATAAGGGTACCTCAAACAATAATATTTTTACAGCCAATTATTTATTATTTGCTCATTGATTCTTTTTTTTTTTTAATATGAGAGGATTTTTTCTAAGTGGATAATAATATAAGTATAGGTAATTAATAAAAGCTATTTTTGAGAAATAAAGTAAAAGACTAAGGTTATTTTAGGAATTAATATTTCACGGGGATTAATAATCCCACTGGATATAGATGGCTGAACACATAGAGGCTAGGTTTTAGAGCGTACTAATTTTATGGGTTAACTAAGTTTTTGAGATTATTAAGCTCAAATCTTTATCACATGTATCAAATGTAGTGTTATTTATTAATGCTATAATTTAATTAAGTAATTCTATAAATCAAATGGAGAGTGTTACTTATTATTATAAGTCACTAGTTAAGTATCTATATTTATTATATTTTTATTTGATTAATTTTAATGAGAATTAAAGTCACAACCTCTCTGAAAATTATCATAAATAGTAATTAATATTATTGGATGAAAAAAATTAAAAAAAACATTCGAAATAAAATTATCTTAAAAAATAATAATTAATTTTGATGAAATGAATGTGCTAGTATCTTCTTTTAATTGGATTAGATTTATAGTGGGTGAACCATGGCAGCTTTTTCACAGGCCATAACAAAATTAGACTCCAACCATATGGCTGATGTGAGATCTGCTTGTAAAAAAGCATGTCTTTAAACATTACATGTGCAATTCTTTAGATTTTACTGCTAGCTACGAAAAGTTAATTGAAATGCCTTTCTTTATATACCTAAAATATTTTAAAAGAAATAAGGTTACTTTTTGCAATACTAAATAAAGAATTAATCATTTAACATAAAATTATTGAATTAAATTCTAAAGATTAGACACTTCGAACTTAGTCTAACTGATTAATGTATCTTTTTCAAAGATATTATTTTTTGGATTCGATCTGTCACTCTCTCAATGTGTAATTTGAGCAAAAAATATTTTTAAAATTAGTATAAATGGTAAGAGGAGTTGCTCGTTCTTTATTTATTTATATTCAATTTTCGAGATCAGCATATAGAGAAATTAAAATTGATATGCTGTTATATCCTTAAAATCGCTCATAAATAGATTTACCTTTAACTGTACCTATAAAAAAAAAAAAGAAAATACTGAATTATAGTGCGAGAAAAAAAAAAGATTGGTTATGATTGTATGACGTAATAAGAAAGGAAAGATGAGATTTTCTTTTTAAAAATAGGATGCCAAAAAGGAAGACAACATTTTGAAAGGAATTATTAAAATTGGAATAATTAAAAAAGAAAAAGGTGAAATCATTCTTTGGATTGTAAAGAGCCAATAAATGAGTTGTAAAAGTAGCCTTTGTCTTTTAAAATCAAATACTAGAGCCATCGTAAAAAAAGATATACAAAACATTGAGGCCTCGTTTAGATTGATCGATTCTAAGTGAGAGATTTTAAAAATTCATGAATTTAACCAAAATTCATTATTTAGCTAGCTAGACTCGTATAAACATTTATAGATTTTGAAAAAACTCTCACCTACCAAAATCTTTTATTTTTTAAGGATTTTCTTTTCCACTAAAATCCTTCATGTGTGTGTAACTTGTAATTGATTAATGAGAAGGGTAAAATTGAAAAATATTTATTAAATCTATAGACTGTAGTTATTGAACCAAACATGAGTGCAAGAGATATTAGACCATAATCCATTGATTGTATACTCTCATCCAAACGAAGGAATTCTCACAATCTATAGATTTCACAATTCATGGATTTAAAATCAATGAATTTAACAAAATTCATAGATTGTAGAATTCATTAATCCAAACAAGGCCTGAAGAATTTATGATTCCCTATTTATATATATATTTTAGTTTTCTTTTATTTATATTATTCTTAATTATCGATATATATATATATATATTTAGTTTTCTTTTATTTATGTTATTCTTAATTATCGAGTATCTATTTCATAAGATAAAAGATTAAAAAAAAAAGCAAATTTATGAAGTTTTCTGTGCCTCTAAATTTTTTTGCAAAAAGGTACTATGTTCTTATCAATTTTAAAATATATTGAGGTTATGTTTTTTTTTTTTTGGACGAATATTTTCAATAAAACGACAGCAATCAGATTAGAGGTGCTGATCTCGAGTTGGAAGAGAACGCATGTTGGTAAAAAATGATAGTCATTTTTAAGCCTAGTTGGTGTTGTTTGATTGGCTTTGTATGAGATTTTTTTGGATAAGATACTCAAAATGTGGAATGTGGTTTGTCTCAATCTGCAGAAAAGGCTCATTAAAAAAGACATGCTTGTAGTTTGCTGTGGAAGGCATGCATCTTAATCTCATGCTACATTATCTACTTTTATCCATTTTTGCTTATCTTATGGATAATTAAATCTCCTCAGAGGCAAATTATATTTGAGATTTTTTTGGTGGATACACTAAAGTTTTGTTTTTTTTATGAAAAATAATTTATTTATGAAAATATTTTTTAAAAATATTTGTTGAGTAATATATTTTCTGATATTTAGAATATGTTATAAAAATATTAATCTTTTTAATTTATAAGATTATAGCAAAATTTAGACCAGAAATACTTTGTATTTATATTATTTAGTATTTAATATAAAAATATTTTCTGAGTATTTTTTTAGTAATGGTATGTACTTTTATTTTCTAAAAGTTAGACTTCATATTATGTGATTCGTATATTTTTTTCAACATCATATTTAGTTAGTTCATTAACTTTCAATTATAATATCAGAATAAAAAGAAAAAGGGAAATATATAAAATGAGAAAAATTAAAATCCCTACATTCCCAATGTAACAAAAATGTATATATAGTAGGATTGATGAGTTGACATTTAACTCTAACTAATTGTTTACTTAAAAATTATTAATTACCAAATAATAGAAACATTAACTAATTAGATATATGAAACTACTATATATGAAACTATTTCTAAGGGATTTTATATTTTTAGAATGATTTAAAAAGTTTTGGCTTGGACTCAAAGTAGGACTCAATAAAAGAAAATTCGTTTTTCTTTAGTATTTGCCATAGGCTTAATAAATCCTTTTGAACACATATCATTTTTCTATTTGTTTTATATCCCTTCATATATTTTATTTAGAAATTTTTTGCTCTCATTTTCTTAATATATCATTTATTTTCTTACTTTTTTTTTTTAAAAAAAATCACCTTATCTTTTTATATATTATACCACTGCAATATATACTTCTTTCATATCAATACATCTTGATATATACTTCTAACACACTGAGATATATACTTCTAGTCAACTATACCTCGATATATCTTTTAAAATATATTATTGCTACTATTGTCAATTATTATGTCATCAACATATACAATAACAAACTCAGTTATGTAAGTATTGGTTAAACAATGAATAATCTGATTTAGATTAATGAAACTATTCTTGAGGTAATTACTCAGTAAATTTGTCATTTCATTTCCTTGAAGCTTGTTTAAGACCATTCAATCTCTTTTATAATTTATGCACTCATTTCCCTAAATATTGTTCACTTTCTAAATTACTAGAAGAACTACCAAATCCCTTGAAGTTGGAAACCAAGTGGAATGTCCATGTACACATCTTTCAAAAAGTTCATTTTTTTTAGAATGATAGAAGATATTTTCATTTACAAATAATCATACAATATTTATAAAAACAATAATTTTATGATCTAAAGTACCAATATGAAATTAATCCTCAACACTTTTAATAATTATACATTGGCTTAGCTATGAAATTTTAATTCTGTTTTTATCATAAATCTTCTTCGAATATGAAAATATATCTTAATTTCTCTAAGAATGAACTATCTCAATAAGTTAATTCTTTTATTAAGAAAATTGAATGGTAAAAAGATATACAAATTTCTTTTAATTTCCTTTAACACTTACAATCAAATATAGGAAAAATTCATAATTCTCAAAGAATTACACCTTTTTTTTTTTTTTTTTGTCTTTAAAACAAACAAGGTCAGGATTTAATATGGAAAATGAGTTCAACCAAGCAAAACCTTAAACAAAAATTATTACTCACAAAAAATGATGTATTTATTTACTGATTACAGGTTATACACTTAAAATTCTATCGTTCAATCCATTCCATAACTCTCCACTTAGTTACACACTAAATTCTTTCAAATTTTCAAAAAAAGAAAAAAAAAACAGATTTCTACTACAGCAGCAGGTGAGTGGGCTAGAGACTGAATCGATTTAAAAGCGATTCTGAAATATGATCTAACGATGGAATCTTAAATTCAAATACACTACGTACATGTCAGCACCAAGACAAAGTATGCAATAATTATATATTTTCATGCAATATATATCTATATATGTAGTAGAGATTCTCGAGGAGGACAGAAATTGTTTTTTTCTTCTCTTGTTTAGTCTGAGCAATCAGCATTCCCTGCCATGACTTGCATTGCTTTCATCTATCTACATACTTATCATATCAAATTCGTGATTACATATTCATACATAGAATGGAAACAGATTTTCTTGCCCTCAAAAGGATAAGTTTTCTTGTCACTTTGCTTACAAGAGAAAGGGCCGATTATAGTCTTTTAGCCACATTAATTATTTGTTTACATAAAACAAATCAGAAGTCATCAAGGACACTTGACTAGACCTGCCAAAATTAGTGGGTTGAAAGATCAAGGTGGAAACTTGTAAGTGTTAGAATCTCATATTAAAAAAATAAATAAATGTTTAAGAATATGTATAACTTGTAAAGTCAATTAATTAATTCATTAATATTTTTATAATAATTAGATATAAATTTATTTAAACTTAATCACTTCGTGAACTCTATATATCACAAATGAAATTAGTAAAATTTTAAAATCCACAATTCATTATTTTCTTTATAACTACAATTAGACTAAAAAGTAATCAAAGAGGAATTCAACCAAATAAATGAATTTTTTTTGGTGGGACCTCTCCAATCCACACTTTTCTCCTCCTGGTGCGTTTTGTGTCTGTATATATATATATAGAGAGAGAGAGAGAGAGCAGATGGACATGGACCACAGAGTGGCACTCACATCAGAGATGGAATTTTACAAGGAGAGATAGAGCCTCTGGAATGCAGTGAAACCGTAGACGCATATAGGTACAAACTGATAGGAACCAGAAATTTATGGATCCGAAAATTTATATATATATATATATTACTGCGCAAATATCCTAGCAAGTTGGAAGCCCAAATTCCCACGTCGCGTGTTGCATAACACACTTGAGAACGACTATGTTATTACACAGCAAAGAAACGGAGCGTGCTATTCACGTGATGCCACTGCACTGTGGCTAGTGGGCCAAAAACTTTCTCCTCCCAGTTGGGTGGTGGATCACACACATATATACCTCCTCAACAAAATTAAAAAATAAAAAATAGTGGGGAAATTGTCAAATGGGTTTTTTTTCTTTTTCTTTTTCTTTTCTTTTGGCAAATTTTAAGATATGATCATGAAAGTAAAGTCTGTAAATTGGTAGCAAAAGAGTGAGGGATGTGATGTGACCCAACTTCCTGTTTCATATTGCAGTACTAATTAATGGAAAGATTCCAAGTGTCTAATTCTCTCATTTTCCTTTTCTTTTCTCCTTTGGCAATCCTATTATTTGTACGACACGAACCTTTCTTTGCTGTGTTGTTACAGCAATGCTACAGAGACTTCTTCTGCTTTCGTCTCCCCAATGATAATTATAGCAGTCTATTTTTAAAGAGATTCAAGACACAGCTGATCCCATGTTGGGCTTTGGTTTGATTCCAGAACCTGTAATAAGATTGAATGTGAAAGTTATGGCAGTCTTCAGCTCAAAAAATAAGCCCAATGAACATTGAAAATTTGGGCTTACTCCCAAAGATTTGAGGCTCAAAATTTGAGAGTTACTGTGGAAAATCATGAACCATATCGGCCTATCTATCCCTTGATAGTAAAAACCGCATAATACAAACTACAATAATGTAAATTATTGTCAGTGGAAAACTGGTCAATGAAGTTCCAACAGCAGATATTAATAAGGTTATAGCTAAATTTCAGATTGGTAAACTGTCTTCTTCAATTGCCATGCATAAGTGGGAAGGCATGTGGTCTCAAAAAAAGGCAGCAAGCACTGGCTAAGTATATCTCGTCCACATTTCATGGCCAATAGGTCCACAATGCTGTCATGTAGGACAATCCAACAGAAACTATGAGTTGGTCCTCACAATATATATATATATATATATATATCCTACCTCATCAAGAAATATAGCCACATCTATGAATTGGGAATTTGCTGCCTCACTTATGGATTCTAGTTAGGCACAGTGGGGACACTGCACCAAAATTAAAACCAAGAAAAAAAAAGTGGGTTTTTCTAAATAGGCTATACCGTCATGAGATCTTAGTCTATGTATCAATTTAGCCCACAATTTCTTTTATTATTATTATTATTATTAAGTGAAATTAAGAAATTATTTTTTATTATATATATGTTTGTTTTTTTTTTTTTTGTAGGGGTTTATTTAGCTTCTAATTCTATTCTAGGAATGGCTGATGAAGGCCAGAATATCTTATTGAAGGCTACATACATCATGTGAGAGCTCTGCCAGAGGTTAGCTTAGCCTCTATCTTATATGCTTTTCCATTTGAGCACACGTGCGAATAAAAGTTCTTTTTAATAAAAAAACAAAAGAAGAAAGAAAAGATAAAAAAGTGAAAATGACCTAAGCTTCATTATTATGATATGTCCTTAACAGTTTTTCCATAGATAGAAATTTAGTAGAAGAAAAAGTTGATTAAATAAAGACCTATCAATCTCCCAACCTATGTGCTTACTCATTCTTCATTACAACTAGGTGCAAATTGATTCCATTATATTGAAAGAGCTCTTTATATATATACATGAAAAATATTTCGCTACACTGATCATTTATCATAACTATCTATGTAAAATTATTATTATGTTCAAAATTATTCATATTTAAATATTAATTTATTATTTTTTTTACTAAATATAAGTCATGAACTGGTTCAATATATATATTGATGTGAATGACCCCAATAAGTTCATTGGATTCATGGATGGCGCATGGTCAAAGTCAAATTCAAAATTAGAGATTAAACTTTTCAATTGATGAATTTAGTGGATCATTGTCAAGCCTATAACAAAGCTCATTTGGATGTAATTTCAGTTTCGGATATTTCTATGGGCACCTACTGATAAGCCCAATAAGTTGGTAAAAAGTTCAAATTTTTATGTTAGGACAAGACACGAGACAAAACATGTTAGATAAAATTGTCTTGTTTTAACTACAAACAAGTTCCAACAACATGGAAATTTATGTCCTAAGACAGATCAAAATCAAAACATGCACAAATCAAGATTTGACATTTGGCATTCAAGATTTCCATTTTTCCAAGATTTTTCAACATTTTCAAGATTTGCAAAAACTCTTCAACATTGCTTTCTATTGGCCGAATCTGGTGTGCTATTCTTTTTAGAATTATCTTTATTAGTCTTTCATTATTTTATGTAATTTTACAAGATTTTCTTTAGATATTACCTGGTGAAGGCAAAATATCTTTTTAGTCAATCACAAGACATTCTTTTATTCCTTATTTTCATTAGAAAATCTTTGTTTAGCATGTTTTTTTGTGGCCAAACTTTTTATGGCCGAATTTACATTTACATTTTAGGGTTTTATTCTCTTTTCTTCTTCATTAACTAGGTTATTTTGTAAGACTATATATAGCCTACCATTTAGCCATGATTAAAAAGTTAATAAATTATTCTTTGGTTATAAGGTTTTATGAGAGAGATTTCTCTTCTTGAGTTCTTGAAAGAAATTAGAGAGATTGTTGAGTGAAAACTTAACAATCGTTTAATCTAGGAATTAAATTATTTAGTTAATTTAGGATTATGATTAACAAAACTTTGAATTTTTATAATTTAGGTTGTAAGAAATAAGTTTTCTAGAGGTTTAGTTGGAATTTGAAAATTAAATCTTGTTACTTGATTATTGAATAGATTTTGGACTTATGCAAAGCATACGGATAAGAAACCAAATCAATCTTGTTTGTATCATACGTCCAATGTGGTAAAAAAATTTCTCTAGCAGGGTTATATATCTTCTTCTTAACTAAATTTTGGATGTAGATAAAAATCATTATTTGTAGTTCCATAATATTATAGTTCCATAATATTACCCAGCTAATGAAAACACCAAAAATTTTAGTTATAACTTTTATTGAAAAAGAAATTGTAAGAATTATTTGTATCCAACAAACATTTTCTGTTCTGATGCGAGAACAGTCAATTTTTAATCAATATGCAGTCAGATTTCATGTATGTATAGCGTAGGTGATGTATTTGTATTTGTACTTCTCTTCTGTTCCGTTTAATGAAGATCTGTTGCTTTTTGTAAGTTCTGCATCATCCCTTAGCAACCCATTTACAGTTAGGGATTTTCATATAAAATCAAAAAAAAAAATTAAACCATTTTTAGATATATATAAAATTATTATATACAAATGTATTATTTATAGTACTTAGCAAATAAAAATATATAACATTTATAATGATCGTAAATAAAAAATAATGATATTTAAATACAACTAACCATCAAATAATTGTGATTGAATTATTGAAATTGGTTGATAAATAATTAAGTTAAAATTTTTAAAAATAAAAAATCGATCAGTTTATTCTTCGATTTCAAAGATATGTTATCAATTGTACTACAACTATTCCCTCACAGTAATTTGTTCCATTTTTTGTACTTTAGTTTCAGTGATATGTGAATTAATGAATAAGATGTCTCATATAGGATTTAAGGATACAATGACTAGGTGAATTTTATAGTGATGGATTTAATAATATCATCAGATTACATTATTTAATCTAATGGTGAATAATAATTTTTATCTAATTCAACAATGCATAATTTTATCTAATTTCAATGGTAAATAATAACTTTTGTTGAATCCAATGGTACATAATTTTATCTAATTCAATAGTAAATTACTAATTATAACATTATAACATAATAATGTAAATGACATTATAATGTTCATCCAACGACTAACCTTTTTTCCTCACTGAGAGATCACATGGCCGTGGACAACACAAAGAATAATCATCTTTCAACTCTAAGACATGTTTGGTACATTAAAAAAATAGAATAAAAATAAAATTTTTAATCTATTTTATTTGATATTTTAATTTATTATAAAATAAAAAATGAGATTCTAAAAAAGATTTAAATGTATTATTATTTTTCAAATTTTATTGTCTAAATTGATTTATTTACTTTAAAACATACAATCATTATATATAGGATTAATAACAAAAATTTTGTTAATATTTGAATTCTATTTTTTTGTATGTTGAAATATACCAGACAAAAATATTAGAATCCTAAAGCACATATTTTAAAAATGGGATTTCCTTTCTCATTTGTTTGATGTAATCAAACATGCCGTAAGATTATATTAATTAAGTGATTAAGAGAGTTTGTTTTGTCTTTAATTGTTTAAATTTGATTTTTGAAGTCAATACATAGAGATAATAAATATTTTTAAATGCATTAAAGCAATATAGCATTGGAAATTCACTATTCAGATTGTCCAAAGAAAAAATATTTAGACATCAACGTCTCAAAAAGAAGAATATTAAAATATCATGATATTTTATTAAGTCTTGAATACTTTTATCATCCTAACTAAAAAAAAAAATTATTATATGTAAAAGATTTTAAATCAAAGACTATTTTCATCCTTATAGTAGATTTTAAAGGCATAGAAAGATACTAACCAAGTTAGATTTATTCGTTACTTAGGATATAAGAGGCTACATAGTCATTAGAATAATATGAAAAAGTGTATACATTTTCGTTATTCACTTGAATTCAGTTGTTGAAAATAATATTTAGACGAATAAATTTCTCTTAATATATTAGTTTGATGTAGAAATAGTCTTAAAATTATTTGAAAAAATTTAATATTAATTAATACATAAAATGACCCTCTAACCATACACAAAAAAAAAAAAAAACTAGTAATATAAAATGTAAAAAGTTTAATGCTTACTATTACATCCCTCTCAATAATTTCGTAGTCTAAAAAGTTTTTAAAAAAGAAAAGAAAAATTAAAAGAAAAAACAAGAAGACAATCATATACACAACTGGGAAACTGGAAACAAAAAAGATTATCATATTTACACAATCTGCAATCAAATGAGATAAGCGGTGAGTTTTCTTTTTTTAAAATTACATACAAAGTTTTGATTTTTAGGACACAATTGGCAGGAGGAACAAAATTTTGGGACCTTCATGTTTCTTTGTCCCAATTATTTATAATTTTTGGAATAGAAATATCACACACACGCACACAATGGAAAATTTTTTTAATCTGGGATTAGGGATATATTATGAGATGATTTGGAAAATAAACAATCTTGACCCCACTGGACATCAAATGTAAAAGCATGCATATAGGCACGTTGAATGGTCATGACCAAACCTGTTTAGCTCAGAACAGAACAATTGCTTTAATCTTATATCATTACCCATCAATATATATATATTATAGAAGTAATTATAAAATGACAGTAAAACAGAGCACAAAGGTCAAATATTTTACCCATTTTGACCACTTATTATCAGCACATTATCTTCATCCATGTTTAATAGCTGAAATATTTCAATTAGAAAGAAGAAGATATGTCGACTAGAACATGATTTTACATTGCTTTATTAACTAAACTAGCGACATGATTTCACACTAACATACCCACCTTGTAGATCTACTCTTTTTACATGCATGCATACATGTACATGTTTCCAAAATGTAGGAAATACCCACCTCAAATTAATAATAACTACCTAAAAGTCAAACAGCAAAAACCAAAAAAGAAGAAAAAAATAATGTTAGTTATGGGCAATGTCATGGAATAAAAGAAAAAGGTGTCTCATTTTTCTTCTTTTTATGAAAGACATGTATTTGAACCTCACTTTCAATTGCCAATTGTCATGGCTATTAACAATGAAACATTAATGTGAGTCATCAACTCCAATGCATATCATAATTTCAATTTTTTATTATAATTTTAAAATAAAATTCATATTTATTAAATTTGTATATATTAATTTATTATAAAATAATATATTCTTTAAAATTTTTCAAAATAATAAATCTAATATAAAATTTATATTATATTATAATTATTATTTTATTTTGCGTTAATTTTTAATTGTCAGATTTTTAAAATGATATGACAATTTTAAAAGGCTAATTAATAAAATAATTATTTAATATATACATAAAAAATAATTTAATATAATTTCTAAGACCACTTGATGATTGATTATTACTTTTTTTTTTTTCTGAATTTATGTTTGGTAGCTCTAACTTGCTTTTTAGATGCTTGCAGGAAATTAATATCTCAGATTAATTTTTATTGTACTATGCAAGAGTATAATCATAAGTGGTCCAAATCGACCAGCTTCTATATAAGCACACAAACATTTAGAATAATTGATCATTCCTTTCGTATCATTAATTTATTAGCAGCAATTAGGTGGTGATTATATATAAACAATTACTTTTAGTCTGTAGGCTTTGGAATAAATTTGCTTAGTTATATGTAGTTCAAGTTTCAGCAATTTTCTCCAACCAAATCAGACCTCGTAGCTACCAAAATTAATAGAAATTATGAACATTTATCTAGTTATGTAGGAAATTGATTAATTAGCATAGACTGAAGCATAATATCATAGCTTTGTTGCATAAAAAATCCAATAAATTGAGCCAATTAATATATGGATATCAAATGATATTATGCCCCCTCCCCCCTCTTCTCTCTTTCTTTTGTTTATGCCCATAAAACAATAATTATATTGATAAATTAATAACTAACCATAGGCCTAAGAGCTGGCAAGGGCATAATTAAAAGCTATACATTTATATGTCTATTTATAAGAAAGTTGTAATATATATCTTTTTAATGTGCTTTAGTCATGTGTCAAATAAAAATGTGCTTTATTCAATATCAGTAGATAAGGTCTTTAAATAAGAATCCAAAAAATGGGAGCATATATACACAAATAATTTAAGATAAATTATATATATATATATATATATATATATATATATATATATATATATATATATATGTAATAAAAAAATCTAACGAAAATTTTTTAAATATAGTAATAGCACCTTCATAACCCTGTGGTGGGAGTATATTCCTAAGAGTGTGAAATAATGAGATTTGTGAGCGTTATGTACAAACCTATATTAACTTTAATTGCACGTTTTCCTCTTTATTATAACTACTAATAGCAATTAAAATAAGCGATAATTACTTTGAAGGGGCATTTAGATATTTTGTGATGTAATTATAGAAATTGAATCAAATTAATATAGAAAGAAAATAATATAATATACAAATTCGATTATTAGTGATAATATTATATGTCTAATAAATTTATACAAAATGCAATTTTATAAGTTATTATTCATTATATGACCATATTTGAATATTCAAAATGAATCATTATAATTAAAAAAAAGTCAATAAAATAAATAGAAAAATTGATGTAAAAATATTTTATATAAAGAAAAAAGAAAGATAGAAATGTAGTATTGGCGTAATAATATTATTCATTGTTGCCCTACTCGATCAGCAACAGTGCTGGGAAAATAAATAATTTTTTTGAGAAAAAAAAATGCTAGTGTTAATTTATGAAGTGCTTAGGAAACCCTAACCCTAATTCCAAAATGAGGAAAAGGAAAAAAGACCAAAAGGGGCAAAGGGGAAAGGGAAAGAAAGAATGAAGGAAAGTAAGTAAGTTGAGAGAGAGAAGAAGAGGAATCCCAAAGTCCCCCAACAAAGGTGCAGAACAAAGGCAAAGGCCAAAGGCAAAATGAAATGATTACTTGAATGGGATGGGACCCACACTTCCGCCCCTTATAATCTTTCCTTTCTAATAAGTCTCTCAATTTTTTGACTTGGGATTGGGTCCCACATTGGCCACCATTGTCTTTATGGATTGAATGATAAAAAGAGCACCTCACGTGGAGTCTGAACCAAAGGGCCTGTCCAACCACAATAAAAAGCCCTTCCCCTCTTCTTCACTATATTATCATCATCATCATCATATATTTATAAATCCTTCCTCCTACTAGATTTTTTTATAAAATAAATTTCTTTAATTCTTTTTTTCTAAAAAAAAAAAGCAAAATTAAAAGCCCTTCCCCTCCTCCAGCACATCAACAAAGCAATTTCTTTTCAACAATTTTTTTTTTTTTTTTGCTTTTTAAAGGTTACCCATATAATTCCCACTCATTATCTTTGTTGCTTAAAGCTTGCCTTCTTCCCCTTATCCCTTCTCTCTCTCTCATCAAGTCTTTCTCTCCAACACCAAATTCTCTTCTTCCACTTTCCAGGCACCAAAACAAACTCTCTCCATACTAAACAACAAGAGGAGGAGAGAGTCACAGCATTAAAATTCAATTAAAGACCCTCGTAACATCTTCCCCTTTTCTTTATTTTGGAGAAGAAAAAAAAAAGCCATTAGAGAAACCACATATTTTCATACCATCATGGAAGGAGGAGATGATCAACTCCACCATCACCACCACCCACACCACCATCACCACCGCCCAAACTTCCCATTCCAACTCCTCGAAAAGAAAGAAGACGAGCCTTGCTCCTCCTCCTCTCCTTACCCTTCTTCCCTCCCCCTCTCCACTACTTCTGATCAACCAAACAACAATAACAGCAATAATACCGCCACCAATTCTACCCTAAACCGCTCCTCATCTTCCACTCTCCAAATTGCCCCCGAACCATCCAAGAAAGCTCCTCCTAAACGTACTTCAACTAAAGACCGACACACCAAGGTCGACGGACGAGGCCGAAGAATCCGCATGCCCGCACTCTGCGCTGCTAGGGTTTTTCAACTCACTCGTGAACTCGGCCACAAATCCGATGGAGAAACCATCGAATGGTTACTTCAACAGGCCGAACCAGCAGTGATTGCTGCCACGGGCACGGGCACAATCCCAGCAAACTTTACATCACTGAACATCTCTCTTCGTAGCTCAGGTTCAAGCATGTCAGTACCGTCTCAGCTAAGATCGGCCAGCTTCAACCCTAACTTCTCGATTCACCAACGCCGCAGTTTGTTCCCTGGAATCGGCCTCGACACATCCCCATCACAAACCCCAACACCAACGTTTCTGAATTTCCAGTCTAATAATCTGAATGCTGTGTTTCAAGCTAAGCAAGAATTGCGAGACACTAGCGCTTCTTCTCTTGAGTTATCGACCGAGACTGAAGACAGCTTGGGCAGGAAGCGAAGGCCGCCTGACCAAGATTTATCGTCGCAGCAGCACCAGATGGGGAGCTACTTGTTGCAGTCGAGTACGGGGGCGATTCCTCCAGCTAGCCATAGTCAGATTCCGGCTAATTTTTGGATGGTTGCTAATCCTAGCAATCAAGTTATGAGTGGAGACCCTATATGGACATTTCCATCTCTTAATAATAATAATAATAGTGCTTTGTATAGGGGCACTACATCTAGTGGGTTGCATTTTATCAATTTTCCAACTCCTGTTGCCTTGCTGTCAAGCCAGCAATTGGGTGGTTCTACTAGTATAACTGGTGGCAGTGGTGGTGGTAATAGTGGTATTAACGAAGGTCATCTAAACATGCTTGCTGGATTAAATCCATATCGGACCTCTGGAGGTGTCTCAGAATCACAAGTGAGCGGATCACACTCGCACCACGGCGGGGGAGGTGGTGGTGGCAGTTGCGATGATCGGCATGACTCAACAAGTCATCACTCATAGAGTATCATGATCATCAGCAGCAGCAATCATCATCCCCCACTTGTGTAGTTTGATGTGTAACACACGTGAGGTTTGATTGTTATTGAATTTGAGTTTTGTTTTTTAAAATTTTTTTGGATTAATTATTATTCCAAATTTTTTTGTGTGATTAATATGGAAGTTTTAGGGTTTGATCGAGAGATGACAATATTATTTAACAATGGGTATTGGCTGCTTTTTTTTATAAGAAGGGAAAAAAAAAAAGTCTCATTTTGGGTTTTTTCTTTATTACTTATTAATATGATTAGCAGTACACAGTATATACAGCATCATCATCATCATTGTTTGTGCAATTGGAAGTTATATATGTGCTTTATACTCTATCTCCTCCAAAGGTATATAGTAAGTCTCCTACCTAACTGGCAATGGTGAAAATGGCCATAGATAAAACAGTGTTACTGCAATGTACGGTAGATAGTAGTATGAGAAACTGCATGCAGTCTCTTTTTTTTCTTTTTAATTCAATTCTGATTCCAAAATCTCTGCCATGAATCTCAAGGTTTTTACTGCATCAATGATTAAGATTATTCAGAGAGATGGGAGGAGGGGTAATAAAACTGTGGGACCCAAACCCCTTATCAGTTCCAGGTGTTGGCTCAGATGGGTGGGACCCATATGCCGGTCATTGCCCAAACCAATGTACAGAGTCACTGACAAACAGGTGGATCATTCGCTCTCTCTTTTTCATAGAGAAAAGAATAGAAAAGAAAGGAGATTAATAGTCGTAGTAAGTAGTAGTTGTTTTGCTGGCACCATAGAGATCGGTGGTGGGTGTTGATGACCCTACCTGAATAGAATGGACCCCGCTGATTTTATTAATCTGAACCGTTCGTCCTGTGGGCCACTTGTTTTTTGATGGGCACATTTTGAATGATTGGGTCTGAGCAGTAAGAAAATTTAAAAAAAAATTTTTTTTTGTGGAATTTGCAGTTTCATTCGAATCAATTCCCAACTTTGTTACCGTCTCCTTCCTCTCCTATGTGAAGTGTCGGTTTCAAATCTTACCCTTTCCTTCTACTTTGGCAATTGGACCTTTAAGAGGTTGAAGAATTGATGTGTATGATATATGAGTCCAAATTAAGTTCTTAACTAATAAATGTGTCGTCTTGCAAAAAAAAAAAAAAAATTTCAGGTTCAAATAAAAAGATTTATTTATATGGAAAGACGACTAGTTTTTATCTCTTCTAACTGTTTTTCTCTTATTTTATTGCCTAATGATTGCATTTATATCCAGACATTAAGGAGAAAGATAATACCAAGGGATAGATTTCAATGTGCGTCATCTTGAAGTGGAATTAATTATGGTATGCAATTTAATGGCCTAATGAAGGTTCAAGTATAAATTAACAACTTCCAATGTTTATGCATTGCTGGTTAATTTCTTGCAAAGTTTTTAACACACACACACATATATATAAACTCTTCTATATATGTCTACTATGATTGATAAAAACTCTTTGAAAGAAACTTCAAATTGGAAACACTTGAGTAAAGTATGAAGGTTTTTGGAACGAGGGAAGTGAAGCTACCCTTAGTAGGAGATTGGAAGAGAGGAGTAGATCAAAAAAAAGGAAATGCTCTCAATCAATTATTGAAATAAAATGTTTACAAATAGCAAAGGATGGATGGAACTGCAGAATATATCTTCATTTTATTTGTATAATTCCATATATATATATATATATATATATGAGGACAATATGAATGTATATATTAAATATTTAAGCTTATCAATTAATATAGTTCAAGGAAAATAACATTATTAAAATAATCAATAGTCTAGCTCCAATAAATACAAATGCTTATAGTTGTATAAATAAATATAGTATAGTTTCAATAAAATAATATCTCATTATTAGTAAACAAATCTATTTTAAATAATATTTTAATTGATTGTGACTTAGAGCTAATATGCTAAAGCAATAATTTGCTAAATTTTTTAAATAATACATTTTAGAATAAATTTTCAAGAATCATCTAATATATAAATCAATAATTTATTGATAAAATAATATATATAATATCATTATTATACTTTATTAAAATACAAGTTGAGTGTTGCTTTATTTTTTTTCTTAAAATTGATTTTAAGATCTTGTTTTTAACTTTTCATAAGATGATAAAATGATTGGATATTTTAGAAAACTTTATTTAATATCATTATTATTTATATATTCTTTTTTTGCGAAATAAATTTTAAAGTAGTACTATCATTTTCAACCTCTCAACAATAATGTATTTAAAATAATAAAATTATTTTTTTTGTTTAAAGAAGTACACTTGCCTAGCAGAAAAATGATATTATTCAGAAAATGTTATTATTTCTATAAATTATTAATAATTTATTAATTAATGCCACCCTTAATTAATATTTTTCTAAGTTTTGAGACTCTTAATTTAAGTTGCGGTTATGCCTACTCAAATTTCCTTTAATACACTCCATTTATTAATGATAACACTAGATTGTCTTCTTTTACACATTCTAAATATAAACTATCAAAATTATCTTCTGCCTTAATCATTAAAATAGTATTATTTATATTTATTTTAAATAAACAATGATAGTTAAAGAAATAAAACACTTTCAATTCATTATAGATTCGTTAGAAATAATAGAATTTAATTATAAATTCTATTAATTTATAATTTATTTGAATGAAAGATTTCTATTATCTCGCATGATTTATTTCAAACTAGACCATAATATTGCGGTTTATAAATTGGATGTAGACACTATGGATGAACTTATGCCATTTAAATTCGGTTAATATGCTTTAGCAGTTATTTAAAGTCACAAACTTCTTTCAACCACAGATTATTTGATTCAGTTAATACTTACACTTTTGAAGTTATATAGAGTAACAATGTTGAAGTGGATCATTCATATTTTATAAAGTTTGTGTCATATTGAGAATTGACTGAAAAAGAAAAAAATCTAACTTTGACACTTAGATAATGAGTTTGACAATAAAAAAAAAAGTAGGTAAAAACATAAAATAAAATATTTATGATATTTTATATATATATAAGTGTAAAAGAGGATTATAAAATAATAAAATGGAGTGTACTTAAAAAAATTTGAGTGAAAATAAGCAAGCCTTATTATTATTATTTACGTAAACAGCATAAACTTCTTCCATCGACTTATGTTCGAAAGCATGTCATTCAATGACTCATAACAAATCTACATAACCATGTATATATTTTACATCTAATCTAAAATATATATTGAAAAATTTCTTATGATCTCTATTTCATTTTTCTAACTTTTAGAAATTTAATTTTTTATTATATATTGATGAAAACTAACATTAAAATAATTATCAAACATTTAATTTTCACATTTATTATTAGATCAATTATATCATATTTAATTTTAGTATTGATTAGTTAACTTTAATTTATATATGAAATAAATTTTAATTTTAATAGATAATTAAAAAATATTTTACATATGAGGTAAAATTATTTGAAATTACTCATTTTAAAAATATCTTCTAAATATTCTTTTAATTTTTAAAGAATTTTCAATTACATCAAATCTATCATATATAATAAGTTTAAGGCATAGATAAACTATTATCGACAAATAAATATATAATACTTTCTCATTTAAGTATTCATTTATACAAGTTTTTAGCATTCTCGCATCTATATAAAACTTTACTGAAATAAAAATTTATTTGCATTTAATTTTAGTGAAACAAAATTTAATTAGAAATATAAAGATGAAATTTAACGAAATTAAAAATTCAATTGTGAGATAGAATTTTGAAAGGTTTGATTTTTATTTTGAAGTATTAGTAATAAAATAAAAATTTATGTAAAATCTAAATCCATAGTAGATGATTAAAACCTAAGAATCAATAAAAGAAAAATAAAAAATTATTAAAAATGTGATTAAAATTTTTTTATTTGGAGAATAATTTTGTATAATGAAACCTAATATTATTATTTTTAAGGTATTAAAGATGCATTAAAATTGAAAGAAAAATTAATTTTGTTTATCTATATATATAATATATAAAAGTGAAGATAGAAGTTGAATTTTCAAATTGATAAAAAAAAATGTTTAAGATGCATATTAATAAGAAACACTTTAATTGGATTGATTAAAAATAATAAGTTAAATTTCATTAATTGAGAAAAAAATATTACTAAGTATCAATTGCACTAAATATCTTTAATAGAAAATGGAAAAGTTATCAATGAATGTAATTAATTTTTATCTTAGAAATTATTGATTATAACTGTTTGTTATTTATCAAGCTAGTTATAAGAATTATCTATGTTAAACTTTTATATTTGTCAAACTAATATTTTAATAAATAAGTGATTAACAAATATATTCTATTGTTACATTAATCATTAAAAAATTGTAAAATAACTAAGATGGAAAAACGTATAAAAATTAAACATAGTAAACAAAATTAATAATAAAAAAGATTATTTTATTTAAATTTAATAATACAATTTTAAAAATTACTTTAATGTTCTAAATGTGAAACAAAAATATCATGGAAATTTATTTATTTATTTTATAAAAAAATATAATTTGTGCAATGTACAAATTAATGACTAATTATAGTAATTTCAAGACAGACAAGCTATCCACTGAACTAATTATTGAACAAAATGAAAATGCTTAAGCAAAATGAACTATACTTCATCTGTGTCGCCAAGTCACCAGTGACAGGTTTGAACCAAAATCTCTTAAAAATAAGTCAAATTTAAAGACCTTGTATCACAGACATCTCTTTCAGTTATTATGTATTAATTTGCTATAAAATAATTTTAAAAAATTATGTTAATTATGATATATATATATAAAGGTGCAACTCATAATTAAATTAGCATATTATACATTCAAATATTTTTATTTTAAAAAACAAGAGTATCATTTACGATATTGTTTGACATTAATATATCATTATACATAAAACATAATGAGAGTCCTTATGAAAGGAAAATAATCATTACAAGTATGTAGTATTTTCAAGAGAACTTCAAAATTCAAACTAGCTATTAAAGTCTAGTTCCCTAAAATCCAATCCATTATGTACGTAAAAATTATAACACATCTACCATATGCAAGAAACAAGTAATAAGAAATAACAAAAGTTGATGTAAAAAATTGAAATTGGAATTTGTTTACTTGAAAGCATTGGAGTAGAGTGGCCCCCTCAGGACATTAATCCAATTGAATAGCACATGTTTTGACATTTATTGTTCTTTTTTTTTTTTTTTTTGGTTTATGCGTGGGAAAATGATGTCAAACCCATCATAGCTAAAAGGAACCCAGTTCACCTTCGTACTCACATTGCACATGGACATGATCCATTGCCTACTAACCAAATGGGTCCTCCAACAAAATCTTGTATCCCTAAAATAGAATGATTAGACCCTTATAACCCATATACTGTTATATAAGACTGAACAAACAAGTCGGCATCTGTTTAGGAAACGTAACAATTTTGCTGATTGGGATTTCTATGGATTTTTGGCCCATAAAATCTCTAAATTCCACTTTGATTTCCTGATTAATTTGGACCCATCAAATCTCTTAATCCCCTCTCTCCTCTTTCATTATTAACTATTATTATGTTGTTTGATACACAACCATGTGCTTCCCTTCTGGCGTTTAGCCTGCAGGTTGGTTGTTAGCACGTATGAGGGTGGGTCAAGACCCACTATCACAAACACTTCCACACCTCCAAATGTTTTGTGTTTCTGACTCTAGGTCCATCTATGGTGCCACATTACTATAGCTTTGCTTCTACGCCACAGGATTAATAATCTGATGATCGAATGTATGTCTGATTCACGATATATTGAACAACTAAAAATCTAATCTCTTATTCATCTTTTTACGGTAAAATTTATATTTACTTGATTGTATATAAAATATGCAAGATAAAAATTAAATATCTTAAATAAGAAATGAGAAGAATGGAAAAGGAGATTGCTCTTTTCCTGTCATGATTTCAACATTTAAACGAAAGCAAGAGAGCGCCTCAAAGCAATAACTTGTCTGGTACCCACATACTATAACCTATAGTAGCTCGGTCAATGTGTGCAAGTACTCACCAAAACAAATACGTTGCAGGGTAATTGAGTAGAGGCTGCAATTGAAATTGGCTCCACAAGTGTATCCTTTCCTTTCCACTATACATAGTAGGGATATTATTCTAGTATCCATGTCTTTTTATGTTTAGTTAATGGGTTGGTTCTTTTCTTGATGCATTCTGTACTTGTATTAGTCAAAAATTTTGTTTGTCATTGTAGGGCAAAACTGATTTTTTGGAAATAATAAACTGAATGCAATTTCAAACTGTTGTTTAGCTATTTTAGAGATTGTATGATTAAAATATATCAAAATTAGGTTGATAAACATTTCGAATAATTACTAATAATTATGCAATGGAATATCGATTTTATAATAAACTCTTATTAAAAACAATAAGAAAAAGAATACTCTAAATAATTAAGAGATCCAAAATTCCACAAAATGGGTGAGAACTAGAATTGTCCCTTTCCTAAAAAAAAAAAAAAAAAAAAAAAAAAAAGAAGGAATTACACATGGGAAAACCTTAAAAGAGACATGAATGGCAGTGCAGGAGGTATGGTACTAACAGCCTGTTTGGACGGGGATAATAAAAAGTAATTAAACGAAAGATAAGGAGAGGCAAGGTAGGAAAACGATTGGAAAAATGTATATATTAACTTTATGTTTTTTAGGAGAACTGTAAAGAAAATGAAAGATAATATATATCCTCTTATTTTGGAGGAAAGATAATTAAAAAAATTAAATACTAAAAATACTTAAATGATCTTATATATATATACACACCTCCGACTCAATAAATAATTGTTACAATTATATGTTTCATTTTGAGTTTCACATCTAATTACTAGAAATTATATTAGTAAATGCATCCATTTAATTATGATTGAACACAAAAATATAAAAAAAAATTAAAAAATAAATAAGTACTCACATGTAGGAAGAAGCAAGAAGTAAGCAAAATAATGGTCAAAAGAGCAACACTAATGAAAACAAAATGAAATTTCTAGTTTGTAGGATTTTAAGTTTTTAGCTATTAATAAAATATAGTTTAGAATTTTTAATTTTAAATAAAGATAAAATTAAAAATAAAAATTACTTTATTTATCTACTCTTTTCCTTCTTTTTTTTTTTTTTTTTCTAAAAGCGAAGTAAAATCAAGGATGGATAGATAAAATTTCCCTATTCTTCCCATTAATTTAAATGACTCCCAAACGATGGTACATATATATTATTCTTTTATTTATCCTTCTTTCTTCTTCCTTACCCCTAATCCAAACAGCCTGTAAATGGAAGAGTAAGCCACCGAAGGGAAGGGGTTTGGTGAGTTTAATAAATAAGGCATGTGTGATGTCTGTATCATTGTTATTTATCTCTTAATTGGTTTCCAAACTAAAAGGCCAATGCCATGTTTTACACTCTATCTTGTATATAAAGGCTTTATAATTCCTTATCAAAATTTAGATTTATTATATTTTTAATATTTTGTTATTTTTATGGGTTTTTTTATTAAAACAATTATTTTTTCACAACGTCACAATAAAAGGTTTTTGTGAAAAATTCTTCATATGTGCTTCAACAAATAAATCCTTGATATGTGTATTTATATTATTAAATTTATTAAAATTGATAAATTTTGAATTAAAAAAGTATTAAATGATTAAGATTTATATTGGAAGTCTTTAAAATATATATATATATATATATATAAGTTTTTGAAAGGTTGAAACTTATATATCAAAGCAGATAAAATTCAATAGTCAAAACGGAGTCGTATTATCTGAGAGGGAGACGGCTACCATAACCTGTTACCCGTTACTGACGTCAGCTATAGGAAAAGCATTTGCAAATTAGATGAGCATATGATCCAAAAATGGTGATGGAGGAGGTGGTGGCAGTGCTACTACTGTTACAAGCCTCATGATGTCATCCTTGAATTGATCAACGGTGGAGATGCTGAAGAGGGCAAGAATGGTTAGGAATTGGTGGACCCATTCAAAGACTGTGCTCTTGATCTGGTTTGTTTCCATCTCCATATCCTTCTCTTTGCTTCACATGGCTCTCAAGCATTCCTCTTCCTCTTATAATTACCCGTATCCTTCTCAATCAGGTATATTCTTCCGTCTTTTCTTTTTCTACGTAATTCTTTTTGTTGCTTATTATAATCTAACATGTGAATCACTAATTATGTGTTGTTTCTTCTTTTGATCACTGCTTTAATCTTGTTATTGAGCTTGTTAGAGTTGAACCCAGATGCTATAATCCTTGTTCGAATTTATTCGATTTGCGAGTTTATGATTGTTCGAGTCATATATTTGCCTAACCGGAGTAATGTTTGCTTCCGCTATGAAATTTTGAAAGATTTTTCCTTTTTATTTTTGAGTGTG
The DNA here is from genome assembly GCA_949677035.1 of Omphalea diandra. Classification (NCBI taxonomy): domain Eukaryota; kingdom Viridiplantae; phylum Streptophyta; class Magnoliopsida; order Malpighiales; family Euphorbiaceae; genus Omphalea; species Omphalea diandra. Next base: position 40,341 of record CATIWR010011389.1, read on the forward strand.
CAAGTACATGCGCAAAGTTTCATTTTGGGCAGGTGTTTTTTTTTCTTCTTTTTTTTTTTTTTGGTGATGATTGTTTTATTAACTTCTATTGACAAATCTTTGGAAACCAAAATAAAGTTACGTTCTTGATCGCAAGCATATTTGTTGTGTGATTTTTCTTGAAGCTTATTGACGTATGTGAGGCAGTGGATGGTACTAACTACTTAGGGAATACTTGTATCAGATTATCCTATTTCAAATATGGAACAAAGGTCGAAATTGTATGATAAAATGGCAAGGGATTTAGATGAAAAAGGACCAAGTTTCCTCAAGCATGGAGAGACATCTCAGTCCTTGTCACTTTCAGATATTTTCACCATCAAGGATGGATCTGTAACACCTGTACTTAAGGTATATGGGTGAACTGACGTTTAACTGATAAAAATGTTATTATTACTACTATTTTATCTCTGTTCTCTTGTGAAGTAAATACTGGTTTGAACTGTGTTCAGGCAGCAAACCCTCCTGTTCGGGCCAATGTGTTGTATTTAAGCCCAGAGTATTCAGTTCCCATCTCGTAAGCATTTAGTTCTGCTTCTCATACTTCTTTTGGATTATTGGTATGCTTTTCCTGCTTGACTAACAAATTGTGATTTGAATATATATTTTGGGATCTAGCATATTCTTGATGTAGGCCCTAGTCAGTGAAGTGGCCTAACAAACGTGTTTTAGCCATTCCATTGAACAATACATATGAATGGAATTTCTGAAAATGGAAATAAAGTGAAAGGAAGGGAGGAAAAAAAGAAAAGATAAGGAGCGATATGCTACATGGCATGACTTGTGGTTGACTTCTACAAATTTTTGGCAATTTATCTTTGTACGTGTAAAGAAAATTGCTGCATTCTGTTTCAGCAGTAAGTCAGAAACATGAGCACCTCAAATCTCATTTGGTGTATTAGAAGGCTGATATTTATCAGATCATCAGGCCTTCACAATGAGGGAAAAACAATGTGATTGGATGAACTCACCATTTCTTCTCCAGCAGCTCAACTCACTTAGCTGCACCTTTTTAACCATCACGCGATAATTTCTCAGTTAAATCCATTAGATGGTCAATCTTGATCCCTGCAAAACCTGGTCATGTAGAAGAGCATTTTGTTGTGTTGGAAAACATTCCCAAAACATTTCCCTTTTTGGTATAATTATTCTCCTATGAAATTTATTTTTGATAATAATTTGTTTTTATAACCTTGAAATTGCAACTCAGCCATTGCCAGTTTCATTTGGTCTTATGCAAATCATTTTGGCTAAGTTCTTTTTATCCTCATAATGTGCTTATTTGTATACCAAGTTGGTACAATTGATGAGCACATTGAAGAACTAAGTTTGTGAAAATTTTATTACTAAATGAGGTTGACATTGTCTGATACTTTCTGAATCATTATCAATGTTTTTCCATATATGTGGTTGGGTATGTTCTCATCATCACATGACTAAATCCATGCAGTGTTGCTGTTTTTCCACTAATTACATTCTGATTGGGATTTTGAAAATTCAACATAAATGTATAGCTTTTTAGATCTCATTTTCTTGCTTATGGCTCTTGGCAGGCCTTGTTTGTGAGATCAAATGTACAAAAGAAATTAGTGTGGTTGGATAAGACATGACAATAATTTGTCTGATGCTTGTTTAGCCATCTGTTTTTATTAACTAACTGTTTTGTTTTTGATATCCAATATCCAACTAAGTCTTATTACAAAATTATCTCAACTCCTTGATTTGCCAATGGGGATTCTTGTTCTTTCTTTAGGGAGGGGGAGGAGGTGGTAAGAAAAGTCCAGAGAAAATGGATTATTGAAGGAATTTTTCTCTTTCACAAGATATGCACTGCTCTGATTGCTTGGAATGCGTGGTCAATATAACTGACTGTATTAATCTTTGCGATGATATAGTATGCTTGTCTTTATTTGTCCTACTCCATCACATTTTCTGTTTATTAAATATATTTTGCTTCTTTTCCTTACTTTTTTTTTTTTTTTTTTGATTGCTGATTGAAATCATGTTGGTTTGCCACAGGGAAGCCATAAAACATATATTTAGCCCATACTTTGATAAAGGTAAATAATTGTTAATGTTCTTGAAATTTCGACTTATACTGTTAGTAGCTCGTGTAAATAATAGGAAAAGAAAGTAACATTTGTATTGCTTCATTTTTTCATGCTAGTTTTTTATTATTTTCTTATTTATTGCGTGCTTACATGTGTTTTGGTTAGCAATTTGGTTTCAGAACTCTAGTTTATACCATTTTAGCATGTTTCATGCCTCACATCATATCGTCCCTGTTCTTGCAACTGAAGATGAGGTAAATTGCAATTGAATTCAGTTCGTTTGTCTCTTTACTTCATATTGTAGTATTAATACAGATATTAGATCCTTTTTTATTTTTAAAGATTGAAGCTGAAGCTACTGCAGTTGGAACTGTTGCGGAGGCCCTCTGTCCCTTAAAAATTGTCTTGGATAGAGTAGTGTTGACTTCAACTGGTGTCCTTCTGGGGTGCTGGCAGGTTGCTTTCAATGCCTTGTCGGTGGTTATTATTTTCTCGCTGCTTCCTTCTTAATGAGTTGTGACCATTTTGATCCTTTTTTGGATGTCATTTGCAATTTTATATTCTACAAATTAAATGCATAGGTCTTCTGAAATTGTTAGTCCAATCTTTTTTTCTCCTTTCTGTGATCAAAACTCATCAAAGAAGTGGAATAAAATCACTTGGAATTGCATTCATAACTTCTTAGTTGCTGAGCTGAAGGCATTCATTATGGTGTTTGGTTGGCTGTTAGTGGATACAAAATGATAAAGCCTGTCCAACATAGAGATTATGATCTGGAACCATCGCCTGTTTGTTCTTCAGTTTTTGAAGTTTCTGAACCTATAAAGGAAAGAAACATATAAAAAGAAAATCTACAAAAGGAGGGAGAAACTATTGGCTTTGTGTTATTTTTTTAACTGCAACAGTCTGGTTTAGCATTGGTCCAAAAATTTTTTTATTCCTTAGCTGCCACTTAGGCCTAACTAAAAACATTAAACTTCCCCCCTTTCTTTCTTGCTTTAATGTTTCTTGAGAAGCTTTCTTTCTATATGCATGCTTAGGAATTATTGTGTCTAGTAGATGGGTAAAAGTTGCAATTTGGATTCCTTTGTTAGTGCGGTGTATATATGAAACATTGGTGCATGTATCTGATAAATAATAATTCACTGCAATGCTTTTCTTCTTAGGTGATTTCTGGACCTGATCCGGTTACTATTCGTGCTAAATTGAGAACTGCGCTTCCACGTGCCCCAGAAAAGCAACTTGTAAGAATCATATAAATCTCTTGCATCTTTTTATAAAAGTAGGCAAGATTCACAAGCAGAGTGCCAATAGCTTGAGATGTTTCTTTTGTAGCTTTATATAATCTTCCTTTTCTTTTTTGCTTTTTTGGCTAATGAAACTCCTTCCTTCCTCCCTTCACGCCTGTTAACTAAAGACCTCTATGAGCTCCCTGCTGTTCCTTTTTCTGTTTATTTGATGAAATTCAGTGACTGATGGCAAAAATGCATCACATCCCGTCATTTTATTGTATGGTGGCACTAAATGTCTTCGGTTTCACTCTTTGATTCCTTATTTAGTATTTTGCTTAGATCTTCATGAATGGTTTCCCTTTCTTTTAAATCAACTGCAATATGGAGATAGGAGTAACCAATTTGCTACCAACTGCTATTGAAACTACTAGCATTCATGAGCCTTGCTAATTGATTGGATTTTCTTCTACAGTATGATGCTGCTATTCTTCATACATCCTTCGCAAGGCTTCTGGGTCATCCCAAAACTTTGCCCACAGTAAGCATCTCATAAGGACTCTGCTGTCTGTTTTTACTATGACATTGCAATAGTGGTTAAATGGAAACTTGTATGCGGCAATTGTGATGCTGTTACTCTTAAGAAGCCTATGAAACAAATGTTTGTCATTACCTTCAGGGTCAGTGATTTTTTTTTTTAAAAAACTTTCTTATCAGTATGTGTTAATACTTGAATAAGGTTTGACATCCCTATCTAAACATTGGTAATTGAGATTTTAGCATTACATTGTGATTTGTTTGGCTTTTATTTGACATGAAGCAAAAGAAAAATTTCAATTTGTTTGACTTCTATTTGACATTAAGCAAAAGAAAAAGTTAACTGCTGAAATTAAATAAGGATAATTTCTCTCTCTCTCTCTCTCCCTCTACCAAAATGGCTATAACGATATGGTTTGATGTAGATTATTGCTCAACCAATGTTTTCTATAGTTGTATTATTGTATCACAATTTCTTATTTCAACTCTTAGAACAGTTTCATGCTTCTTATATGTTCTTGATACCTTTGACAGTTTGCATTGCACATGCATTGTTATGCTCTTGCCTCTTGAACATTTCGTGCCCATTTGGTTTGGCGTTTCTTATTAGAATTCAGCGATTAAACATTCAAACGATAGTAAATATCTACGATGAGCTGAAGAGAAAGATTAATTGCATGATTCTAGATCTTATAGATCATCTGATAATGAACAGTAGTTGTTGTAGCTGTAACTGCTTGAGGGGCACCGGTGATCTGTATTTATACTTTTAAAACACTTAGTACATGCAGATCTTTTAAGGACAGGTTGAAATTGGGGTAGAATGCAAACGTGATAGGGCCAGCATTTAGAGAGGTCTCCATGGTATCTATAACATGTTGGTATTTTAAGTATCAATTATCTAACAAAGCAAATATGGCAAAAATGGGCAAGCCTGTTCTACCATGATAACTAATTGCTAATCTTATATCACCAAAATAGATGTGGGTATAACCTTGAGAAATCCATTGATGTATAAATTCTAGAGGGATCTCTAAGCAGACAAATTATTCTTCTCCAGTAGCTTGAATAGAACATGATCAAAGTTAGAGGATTGAACATATTCTTTGATAGCTTTTGAAGATTGCTTGATTAAAAGTTCTAATGGAATGAATCCATAAACTCTTATTTTTCTAGAAAGCATCATATGGGTTTAGGAAATGGATACTTGTGTCTTGGATTTTTTTGTTATCTGGAATATATAATTTAGCTCATATAAATAATTTATCCTAAAAGATGAAGATCTCCTAAAGATGGGTGGAGGAACAGTAACTATTAAAAGTATAAATGGGGTGGTTTGTTAGGAAGAAATGTTTACGGGTGTGGTGTTTCCGTGGTGTGAGTGGATGCCTTCAGCTATTACTCATTATTTACCTTATTAAAAAAATGAACGAACACAAGACTCTAATGCCAATTTAGCACATGTATGGGTATAGTTATAGCTATGGCTAAACAAGACGTCATCTCTTTAGATATCAACCAAAGTCACTGCTTTCTTAGTATTTCATACATGGAAAAGTAGAATAAGAGCTTTTAATGACTAAAGATGGAAAAAGAATAAAAAGTATTTGTAAAGTTTTAGGCAAGAAAGGTTTTAGCAACTCATTATTTATTTCAAATAGGCAGTGTCTATTAGTAAGTGTTTTTTGCCCTCTTATACAAACCAAAGTCTCCTTATATAGAAGGAGAAAAGCAAATAGACACACTTATCTTATAATTGGCATACCTACCTTATAGTTGTCTAAACCATAAAGCAAACAAAACATAAAGCAGATACATCATTATCTATTTTATAGTAGTTCCTCACTTATGAATAGGCTCATGTGAGGGAGACATTCATATTCTTGTAGTTCGCGTTATCACTGTCAATGGACTTCTTTTCAGGAGTCTTTATTGCCTCATGCTTGAGATAGTAATCATACACTTCATATGGGCTCTGAGAATCTGGATAAGGTATATAGTCTTTTGTTGTCAAATCATTTTGGAGATATTGTGGTCTTTGTGACTCACTCTACTTGCTACTGTCTTTCAAAAGACCTTAGTGATATCTAATCGACGGTGTATCCTAAGGAACATCTATTGCTAAAGAGGATCATATTTTTTTTGGAATCATTTTATTTTGTTTACACATGTATCTTTGAAAATCTTTAAATTGCTCATGATGGTCCAAAGTATTTGTCTAAAGAGAGAACTAATTTTCTACATGGACATGAAAATAGGCCATAGGACGTAATGAAGTTCTTGAAGCTCCAACTAGGAAGGACCGTGAGGAGTATATATTACCCTTTTGTTGTAAGTTGTCTGTGGCTCACAATACTAGTACTTGGCTTGAGTTGAGGCGATTCATATGTTCAGGAATTGAAACCATTCTAGAAAGGTAATTAGATGAGAATTATTCCTTGAACCATTTTGAAAAATATGACCAGAAATGATAGGGATGGATTTTCACAGTTATGGTATAAAAATGACAGAAGTACATAGGAAAGTAAGAAACTCTTCAGGTCATGTCCATGATCCTTCATTAGCAGTTAAGAAATCCAGGAAATTATAGACCTATTTTGGATGAAATCCAAGGATGTCAAGGAATATAGGTCCATAAAGTCTTATAAAGAACGACTGGTAGACAAATAGTTGTTCTTTTGCTATTTAAGAATTTTTTGTATAGGTGGTAGAAATTTGAACTTATGGAGAAACTTCAGTTTTCAAGTAAGGTTGATGAGGTGTGGAGAATGAGGCTGAGGATGCCATTTCAAATCAAATGAAAGATTTTTTCTTTGTGAATTAAGGAGATTGTTTGAGGTCGGGATAGAAAATCAGGGATGAGATTCTCATCCCCTTTTATATGTTCAACTTCAAAGTTATATTTGTTGTATCAATTCTTCCAGCGAAACAGTTGAAGATGTGACACATTATTTCTCTTGAATTCAAGCACCTTTGGAAAGGAAGAACAGTTTATAAGAACCGTGAACTAGTGCCTAATCAAATGGAATTCAAACATTTTGATGTCATTTTTTACAATTAAAATTTCTTTGAAAGTTGAATGATAATGGATCTCGAAATCTTTGAATCTTCCACTGGTATGTGCATGGGTTTTCCTTTGATTATCTTTTCCTTCAAGGAGTACTACATCCCAATAGTGATCACTTGCATTAATTTGTAGTATTCTTTCTCTTGTAGAAGGAATCTGTAGTGGTGATAAATTCTGCATCTCAGCTTTTAAGATTCTGAAAGTCTCAGTCTGATAAGCATTCCACTTACAAGGATTCTTTGTGAACATATGTCTTAGTGGACTGGCTTTTTTTGTGAAGTGAGGAACAAAGTCTTTCAAATAATTAACAATTCCAAGGAATTATTGGATTTGCTTTTGATTGAGTTCTTTATCTAGAAACTTTAGCAACTCAGCTCTAATGTGTGGTCTTGGCTTATGCTAAATATCTTTAAACATTATTTTAAGAAATTTTATCTCTTTTTTTACAATGTGCACTTTGGTGGAAGACAACATTACTCCAAACTTTTTTGTTAGTTTCAATAATTGAGATAGAATAATCTAGTGAAAGTCCTTATCTTTTGAGAAAAGTAACACATTATTAATGTAAATCAGGACACTGTGAAGGATAGACTCGTATATTTTTATCATCACCTTGTGGAATAATGATGGAGCAACTTTGAGACCAAATGACATGACCATCCATTGATAATGCGGATTAGGAATACAAAAAGTTGTTTTTGGACGATCTTCTGATTTGATTCCCAATTCTCAAAATCCTGCTTTGAAATCAATTTCGAAAACTATTTTTTCTGCGACAAATAAACAAACAGTGAAAATCTTAGGGAGTGAGAATTTATCATCCTTTAGAAAATGATTTAAAGGTTGATCATTAGTCACAAACTGTTTTTTCCCACGGATCTGTTCAGATTTTTTGCTCACATAAAAGGTCTAGCAAGTCCAGTCTGATTTTGTGGGTTCAATAATCTCTTGGGCTAATAGTTGAGAACACTCTTGATAGGTCAGGGTAAAATTATCAGGGCTCGTTCCTGGATGGGTGACTTTTGTCGGGTTGATATGTTCATTCATTTTGAAAGGTAAAATTATAAAAAAGTCTGAATTGGTCTATAATAGGCTTGAATGTTTTGAGAGGAATTTTGTATGGTTGTTGGCATAATAATGGATTTGAAAGTCTTGTTGGAGATTTGAGAAAGCTGGAGATATATGAGCTGAAAGTTTTTAGGTAATGAATAATGAGTTGACTATGGTGTAGAACTGTAAGTAGTTTTTGAACTTGAGTCCTTTTGGAAGTACCTTAAGTTTAGCAAGCGTCCAATAGAGATCAAATCCAACGGCCAAGTGTTTGTCTGGAAGGGTCGAGCTAAGTAAGTTAGTATGAATCTGACAGTTAGGAAAGAACTGAACAATAATGCGCTTTGCAGTGATTAGGTTTATGTGAAAAACTTCTTCATTTGCAGCTCCAAAATATTTCTTACAAGGCTTTCAAAGTCTTGAAGGAAGAACTTTTGGATTAAACATTGATAAATGGGCTCCAGTATCTATAAAAGTTACTGCCTTTATGGGCTTTGAAAATTTTTTTGGTAGAATATGAACAAATGCCAAAGGGATAGGATGTGTCTCCTCGACCTCTAACTGATTTGCAACCTTTACAGGATAGTTAGGAAGAGGAATAATAACATTTCATAGTGGCATTGAATTAATGGAATGAAATTGTCGATCAAATTTTGGTTCTTTGTCTAATGATGAATAATCTTGGATGGCAAAAACATTATCTGGTAAAACTTCTTCGTCTACAGAGAATAAGGACTCAATATATGCATTTTCTAAGTCCACTATTGTAGGTATTTGGATTTGTTGCATCATCTTGGCTACTTGTCTGGGCTTGTTAGGACAATTTTTTGGAAAATATCCCTTTTTTCCACACAAATAACATCTGTCTAATTTTTTCTTTCCCATGTTTTCTTCTTCTTGAATAATCTTCATCTATTCTTTGAGGATGACCTTTTTTATCCCTTCATTTTGAAATAATACTTCTTCTTCTTATAGGGATAATAACAATCTTTCGAATCACTATTGCATTTGATAAGCAAAACTGATTTTTTGCACGATCTCTTTAAAGAATGATTTTTTTGTCTGTTTAGCATTTGATTGATGACCTTTCTTTGATCACATAATCTTTCTAATCCCTATATCATCAGCTATTACATTTCTCCGAAAGACAAATCATTGATTGATTTATCCTTTTGTTGTATGATTTGTTGCATTGAGGAAGCTAACAAATCAAGAAGAGAAGTGATGAAGTCCTGTTTTGAATCTAGATTTACCCAATCATTCAATTGATAATACCTTTTTTACATTCTTTAATAATGAAGGTTTAGATCCTTTTTTTGCAATGAGCAACACTTCATGTTGAAAAACTTTTTCTGAGTTATATCATCGTAATCTTGAGGAAAGCTTCCTAAGAATTTTGATGCTCCTAGGCGTTGCATAAACTGTAATTTGTACCAATCTTGCATCTTTGATGTCAGTCTAGTAACAAAATCTTCTAAGACTGAACATAGAGTAACATTTGGCTTTCTCATCTGAGTATCTATCCAAGCTTTGAATTTTAGGAATTTGTCTCTATAACCATCAGGACCAATATCATCTAATGTGAACCAGGGTCCATCAGTAGGAGGGTAATGTCTTAGAGGCAATGGAGAACTAGTATCCATATTTTTATTGGGAGGATCAACAGTTATGGAGGGTCATTTGTTGATCCTTCAGTACAAGGAGGATCAGCCATACACTGGGCTGGCACTTCTCCTTCAGATGATGATCTAGGTTCAGTATCATTTGAAAATTCAAAAGTTGATGATGATTCAAAGGGCTCCTCTTGTGTGTGAGAATTTACCATTAAAAAGGAAGGAATGGAGGTTGTAGCTTTTTCTAGGTAGGAGGTAATGGTATTCATCATTAAAGCTTTTGTTAGTTCTTTGTTTTTTTTTTTTTGGGTGAAGGTTGGTACATGCATATTTGTGGTGAAAGTTGAGGACAAGTAGGTGTTGATGAAATGGGTAAAGAAGAAGATTCCTTTTTTATCCATTTAAGGTTTGTAAATAGCAAGGTAAAGGTTATTTAGGCTTAGGTTTAGGTGGTGGTGCTGGAGGTGATGTTAAAGAGGATGTGGGTGGTAAAGAATTAACTAGACTTGGACCACATTAGACATAGTAGTCATACTTGTTTGATGGTTCTTCGAATAGGCTAACAGATGAGTCGCCATCTTCATATCTTTTTTTTAGATCTGCTTCATAAGACCTTTCTTTCTTTTTTCTCTTAGATCATTTTGAATGATCATCTTCATCTTCTCAATCAAAGAGAATTTGAACAATAACAAGTATAAAAAAAACAATGTCCTCTCTTAAATGCATAGACAGAAGTTTTATCGACCTTAAAATAAACAATAAACACATCATCTTCTAGTTCACAAGAACTCATCATGAACCGAGTGGAGAAGATTGTTGAACTTGAAGATGAGAGTGAAGAGGACTTTGCAAACCTTGTCTCTACAGTTTCTTCTGCTCTTCTGTATTAGAGTGGTTCAAAAGACTGAACAAGCTGCATATTCTCATAGCTAGTAATTCACTTCTTTGGAAGCAATTGGAGAAGTTCATTCCTAGTGATATGTTTAGGAATATGGATACGTGTAGGAACATTTTGAATATCAGCAATTTAAAATTTAGCATTCAATATTTAGAAAATGTAACTAAAGCTAATTTTTTTTAGCATTTGAATATAAAAGCCAGCGTTTGGAATTTTTCTTCAATATTAACTTCATATTTATCATTATTTTTCATTACACAAATTAGTATTTCATATTGTGTTATTTTATAATATAACTACACATTGTTGCTAAATTACCAAACACTTTATATTTATTGATCGCTCATAGTTAAATGTTGATTGTTTAACGCTAGCTGCTAATCGCTAAACCAAACAGGCCCATCATTCATGTTCAGAGTGACATATAATGGGTTTCAGTTGCTGGGTTCTGACCCTTCACTAATGTGGGTATAAATTGTGTGATCATGTGGACAATACGTACTTCAAATAGGAAAACACCAAGATTGCTTTATTAGACTGAAAATTTAGTCAACTTGATGTCCTTAACTATGTACTCATTAAGGACACATGTCCCTTACTAAAACCATAAACACATGTTTTGTTAAAGACAGGCTTGCATGGTTGTATTCTCGTTTATACCTTTTGGTTTGTATCTCATGTCCTAAACAGGATTCTTCGGATGAACTCCAATTGTTCCATGAGCTAGTCGCCCGCCTAAACGATAAAATCCGTGGATCGGAGGTTGGTTGTTGTGCTTGAAACTATTTTTATTTTCATTTCCCCCCACCTGAATAATCACGTGTTCTTTATTAATTTTCCTGTAAAAATGATGTCATTTGGCTTGTGAATATCATTTTCAGGCAGTTGTTTCTGAACTCTGGTATGTGGAAGAATACGATGTATTGGCTCTTGCGTTGGATGGACGAATGAAGGTCCGCAAGTTCCAACTTGGTTGCAAAAGAACCTGAAGGTTTCATAGTTACAAATATAAATTAGAATCATATGAATATAGTTAAGATAGGCAGATTGAGGATGGCCTATTTTATCTCCTGAACTTCAAAAGGATTCATGGTTCGAGACCCTGAGCATAACCAATCATCCACAACTTTCATTTCTCACACATTAGAAATAGAATGAGACTATGCACAATAAGACAATCATATTGATTTTGAACTCTTTTGGAACAGATCGATCTATCTCAGAAATGCTATGGATTTTCAATAATCTAATCGTCGATAAATTTGCTTCTACTGTATAATTTTTGTAAATTAATAACTTTAGAATTATGTAAAATCTATTAATTAAGATAGGTATTAATTATTCAATAAATTAATGATTTATTAATTTATGAAGTGTCTTTATAATTCAATAAGCATACATTTAATCAATTACAAATTCATTATATTTTAGTAATCTGATCAATTGAATATAAATTAATTAACTAAACATACATTAAATTAATCAGAAAAAGCTCATTGTACGTATTTACTTAAATAATATTCATTGTAATTATATTAATTTAATTAATTAGACTTATATATACAAATACTTAAACGTTATTAAACATTTACAAAATGTACAAAAACCAATCATGACAAATGAGATGCGTAAAACATTATACGAATATAATAAAGAGCATCTCACATGCATTAGAAAAAAGTGCAGCAATGAATTTGTTTTTAAAAAATTCACTTGAAAGTTAGTCAATATATAATATTAAATATATTTATGAAATTATTATAATATCTTTTGATTGGCTTAATAACAGACCATTAAAATTTTTAAACATAACCATTGCTGTTTATAAATAGTTTCTTCATACCAATATTGTGTAAATATAATAAGAGATTTTTTTTTTTTTGAAAAGCAAAAGGCTAGAGAATATCAAATATATTTATGAACTCATTATAGTATCTTTTGATTGGCTTAAAAAAGGTGATCATGTTTAATCAATACAAATCATTGAAATTTTTAAACATAAAGATTGTCGTTTACAAGTGGTTTCTTCATGTCAATATCAATATTGTGTGAATATGACAAGAGAGCTGTTGTTTTTTTTCTTTTAAGAAAAGCAAGAGAGACTATAAAATGCTTGTAATTTTAATAAATTATTAATTTATGATATAAATGAGACCATAAAGTTATATAATAAGTTTTTAGAAAAAAATTATCTTATTAATTTATCAAAATCATTTATTTAACTTATTAACAGAAATAGGAACTGCAAATAAAAATTATTAATTTATTAAATATTAATTTATAAACATTATACTATATAATGATTAGATTGAACTTGGGATCCATTTCTGTTTTTAGTCTCAACTAAAATGAGAGACCAAAAAAAAAAAAAAGGACCCCCTTAGATCTAAAATAATTAATTGATATAAATAACAAGTAATTGAAAACCAATAAAAAAAAAAGGGAAATTTTCTAGTTAAAATGACTAGAAATTGTAAAAGTTTGATTTTGTTGGTTAAATAATAGCTCTTTGAGATTTTGAAAATATTTTAAATATTTATAAAATAATTTAATTATATTAGCAATTTAATTTGATAATTATTGATACATTTTAAATATTAATTTTTTAAAATTAATTTTTATCCATAAAACTCATATAAAAAATTATAATCAATTAAGAAAAATAATTTCTATTTATAAAATTTTATTAAAAAATAATAATTGATTATAAAAATTTTAATTTTTTGCTCTAAAATCCAGTGATGGCCTAGTGAAATTGACAATTATATTTAGGAATAATTTTTTTTGGCTTCTTAAATTTTATATATTTTTATTATTAAGTCATTTAATTTTAATATATAACTTTCATGAGTCTTCAACTATTTGTATTTGCATTTGTTGCACAATTTTTTTTTTCCAACTTATTAAGAGTGTTAATGAAAAATCAATTGGGTATTAAAAATAATAAGATAAAAGATTAATTGCATCCTCGAACTCGTGACTGAAATTTAAATAAATCTAAATTAATGTTCATAGCTAATTTGCACATAGACTATGACTCAATTTCTCCTTCAAATTAAATTCAAAATTTTAAAATTTCTAAATTAATTCTTTTGACTTAATTAGTATATATTTTATAGATTTTGATTTAGTTAAGCTCAAATTATAATGACAATAATTAAATTAAATTTTTATTTTTTTTAAATTATTAAAAAGTAATACATCAAAACCAAAACACTATCCACCTATATCAACAACTACTCTTTCATGATTTCTTTTTTTTGCCAGCTTACTCTCTTCTGCCTTAACTATCGCCGCCTTCTAATAATTGTTATAATTTTATCAAAATCTTTTTCATATTGTTAAATTTTTATATTAAATTTTTTTTTAAACATGAATATAAATTTTATTTTTAAAAATTTGAATACAAATGTATAGTATTAGACAATTTTATTCATTATTAAATCAAAGTATTTATTCTTTTTTTAAAAAAATATAAAAAGAACTACAATACTATAATATTCTCATAAAAAAATTTGACATGAATATAAGATTAAAATATCATTATAGACGTAAGGGAAAAATAGAAATGACAATAAAAGATAATTTTTTGAAGAATAATTAAATTTAAAATTAATAGATATTATTTTTTTAAAAAAAAGAACAAATCTAAATCATTGAGAAAAATTCTGTATAGGTGGATATAAATTTTAATTTTTGAGAAAATATAAATATTTTATTGTGAAAAATAAAAATAATTTAAATATTATGGGGCACTCTAATCTCTATAATTTATATTTCATTAATTTTTATTTTGTTTTGTTTTGTACTTCAATTGAGAAAATGACAGAAAAGAGAATTGATTTTGTTTTGCGTTGTTTTGATTTTTTTTTTTTTTACTTTTTGATATTTTTATCATTTATAATAATAAGATACAAATGGAAAATGAATTTTTATTATTCTTATAATTTAGATTTAATTGTGCTAAAACTATAGAATTTGAGTTAATTAGATTAAAATAGTTAAGTGAACCAAAATGTATTTATTTTAATAGTTTTTTATTTAATTTTACTAATTATTCAATAATTTTATTAATTTAAAAAAGATAAAATTCATTATTATTGGTGTTTTTATTATTATTAAAAATTAGTCAAATTACTTTGTAAATCTAAAAATATAAAATAAAATTAATAAAATTAATTTAAATGTATTTTATTTATTAGAAAAGTTTAAGGGCTAAATGACTATTATTTTCTTTAAATTAAGAAATAACATATATAAAATTGAGAGGTTAAAGTTATTTTTCATATTAAATACTGTGCATATTTGACATTTTCTAATAATAATCTATTTAGCAGCTGACGTGGCAATGAAGCGTGGAAACCAAACGGCATACGCGGTGAGAAGGAAAGGGATAAAGCAGGCACAAGGAACACGTGGCCTCCGGATTCATTGCATTAACGGGTCATGTTCTTGCCACGCGCCTCCCGCGAGCTTTGCCATCCCGCCACACACTCCATTGTCACCTGCCAAAATTAACTTCTTCCATTTCGTCTCTTATCAAGCCTAATATAACATCACAAATCGTCCTCCTTCACAATCTCTAAGTAATCAAATATTTTTTCTTTTTGAGTGCTTGGCTGCCCTAGTTTGACTTCCTTTCATTTTGTAGGTAATTAACTAATAACTCTTTCTTTTTTTGGTACTGAAATTAAGAAAAGAACCTGTCTTTTCACTTCTTTATTTTGGAGTTCTGTAATTGGGCTTGTGGTGTCTTTTTTTTTTCATGGTTTCCGCAACTGGGTTTTGTTTATTTGTTTGGCTGGTGAGAAAGTGGTGAAAGATTTGGAATATGGTAGTGGAAAGTTCTTTTCTTGATTGATAGGCAAGACTGCTGTTATTATCGACATGATAACTGTATTTGTTTGCCCTTTTCGTTTGCATTATTATTATTATTGTTAGTAGTAGTAATAACAGTAATCGATTTTTGTAGGTTTGGAAAGGAGATTGATGTGTTGTTGTTTTGGCTATTTTAGGTGGGACGAGAATGGGCTTTGATGTGCCCTCTTCAGCTGGTGACGAGGTGGATGTAACAGCGGGGTCTAAGGGGTCTACTGAAAACAAGTGGGTGATTCAGGATTCTTAAATTTGACTTTTTATTGTTTTAGCTGCATTTGAATTTGTTAATGTATTCCAATTTTGCTCTGTTGTCTCAGTACTTGGGTTTGAAATTGATGTGGTAGTAGTCGGTATAGCTATGAGGGGCTTTGCGTTGGATCTTCCTTAAAACAATTGGAGATAGATGCCTTCAAATGATAAACAGAAGTGTGCAACGAAATTTATGTAATATACTAATTTTAATTTATTGTAAATATTAATCATGAATGAAATGCCCTTCTGAAGCGTGATTTTTAAGAATTTTTGAAAAGTTAATTTAAGTATCACATCTTTGTGTTGCTATCAAAACGTCCATGCATCCCATTATCAACAGGGGGTTTTTAGACTGTTGGATTGGCTTAGAGTATCCCCTGTGAACATGTTTATAATTTTCTCTTGTCATGGGGGGCCTTTGCTTGGTACAATATTAAAACTCGTGCTGCAAAGGTGTACATTCAAGTCTTGAGATCCGTCACTTAATGCAATAAAGTTGACAGATAGGACTGTTTCCAAATTCTTTCTCCTAGGATCCCTCTCTGATGCGCAGCCTCCATAATGTGTTTTGTGTTTCAATCTTGCTAATCATCTTTGATTCAGTACAAGTTGACCTGTAGCTATTGTTTGTTCACTGATTTTGGATGCGTAGCATGGAAAATCCAATTTGAATGGTTGTGGTCAGCAGTTTGCTTAGAGTTTCTGCTCGAGAATTATGTTTATTTGCCCAGATTTGTTATTGTTAAGTTATTTCTGAAATCAAAATCTGTCAGAGTTAACTGAAGTCTATTAAGTAAATTTGGATAATCTATAATGTGGATGAGAATCCCTATTTACTGTGTGACATAAAATTTATGTGTTGCAGGTGTCGTCCTAGTAAGAATAAAGGGAAAGTTCCCAAAAGAATTCACAAGGCTGAGAGGGAAAAACTGAAGCGTGAACAATTGAATGAGCTCTTCCTTGAACTAGCCCATTCTCTTGGTAACTTCCATTCGCTTTGACTTTTGGCGCTGTCTTCCTTATTTTAGATTGATGTCAAGGCCTGTTATTGGTTGCTGTCTTTCAGTTTGACAAATCAGACTGAGTTTTGATATTGTAGCATTGTGTCTCACTTGGGGAATTTCTTTCCCAGAACTGGCCCAGCCAAATAATGGAAAGGCCTCCATATTGTGTGAAGCTGCTAGACTGTTGAAGGACTTGCTTGGACAGATTGAGTGCCTCAAGAAGGAGAATGAATCTCTATTAGCTGAATCTCACTATGTAAGATTTCACACAAGACAATATCTTCTTAAGACACAATGAAAGTAAAAAATTGATTCATAACTGCGGAGAGATTTAGATGTTGATGTGTTTTCTTCTTGGTAGTGATCCATGTTGTTTGAATTATGTCCAGATAACTACTGAGAAGAATGAGCTGAAGGATGAAAACTCCACGCTAGTAACTCAGATAGAGGGACTGCAGAGTGAGCTGGAATCAAGGGTGGCTCAATCAAAACCTGACCTGAATGCACCTCCTTCCAAGTTTCATGATGCTGAATTGACACTACATGAGCCTCTCAGGTTCCCTGCAGCAAATGCTGCATTGCATCAATCACCAGCTGTATTCGTTATCCCCCTCCATCCTGATCCCCAAGCTTATCCATTAACTACCTCAAATGTGAGTAAACCACATGCTAGGTATCCAACTGCAGCAGACTCGTGGCCATCCCAACTTCTTGGGGAGCAGCTGACAGCTGGGAAGGAAGTGAAATAGCATTATCTGTAGCAGTTGCATTGAGCCCCCTTAGTTTGCAGTAGCCTTATTTTTTTTGTTGATCAGCAATGCCATTTTGTAGATTTTGTATATCACATTGTTGAGATGGATGATATTAACATGAAATTGTTTGATTGTGAATGTCTCCGCTAGGTAGGTGATGGTGGTTAGTGCTCACTGAGTGTGAGTGTAAATAAATCGTTATAACTAGCAAGCTAATCAAAATTGATTTGAAAAATATACAAGTAATCGAATTGAGCTCGACTTTACAAGTTTGGGAGAAATCGGCTTTACAAGTTTGGGATAAATGATAAGTTTTAATTTTGTTTATCATTCATTATGATAAAAATATATTTATTATGGTGCAATGCAGAGACTTATGGACCCTCCAATCTCTAATTCATCAACTTAACTTTTTCGTTGATTATAATTAGCTACGAACATAATTGGCTTTGACCTTTTATGGGTAAAAGTGATATTGAGATCTCAATTGCCAAATCATTTACAAGACCTTTTTTGTTCCTTTTTTTCTTCTACCACTACCAACCCCCTTGCTTAGTGGGTGCCGGCGTCCTTGCCTGGCCTGTTTTACAACTCCACCAGAGATGAGAGTGGTGAAGAAAATCATAATTCACGTGTTATTCGGCGTAACAATTCTCACATTCAGAGCATGAATGTCTGAAATTCTTATCAAGCAATGAGATGTACCGCTTTTGTTAATGAGTGGCATTTTTGTGATTATTACGAAAGGAAATGTCTCTTTTAGAGATTCGACACCGTTAGGTGCACCGAATCCACTACCTTAAGGAACTAAAGCGCTCGGTGGCCTACTCTAGATTAACGGTTGATATTTACAACAATCCGAAAGCCCAGACTCGACAATTCATGAAAACAGAGGCTAATGTTCTCCGCGATGCATGAAAGCATCTCCTGAGCAGCAAGCAGGCTCCGCGTTTCTTCTAGCAGCCTTTTCTCTTGCTTCTCATATTTTTTTTACTTCGGCTATTTTAGCGTCAGTCTGAGGTTTTAACAAACTTGTCTGCTGCTCATACGAGTGCTCCAAGAACACACTCGTCACTGAGACGACAAAAGCAGAAGCCCATACCCAGAAAAGAAAGAGAAAGAAAAATAGCGATAAGTTAAAAAAAAAACTAAAGCCAGCATTTCCTCTAGAAGAGAGATCACAAGAAGAAAGATGGGATCTGGGGCTGGAAGCTTCTTGAAGGTTCTTCTTAAGAACTTTGATGTTCTTGCTGGGTGCGTTTCTCTCCTCTCTCTGTTTAATTCTTGTTGTTAAGGAACGACTGGAGTTTCACAGAGTTTAAATTTTTGATGAAAAAAATTGGATTTTTGTTAGCCTAGAATGTATACAAATTGAAACTTATAGCTGTTCAGGTAATTAGAGCGCTTAAAATTTTAATTTTGCCCTTGAAAGTAGGTAAGTTTAAATACATTGGGAATTTTTAATGATGGGATTATGATTTTTCTTTCTAATTTTAATTTATTTTTTAATCTGCAGGCCTGTGGTTAGTCTTGTTTATCCTCTGTAAGCAGCCTAAATCCTCTTTTATTTTTTTAATTATTTTTTACTTACGTCACGTTTCCATGTTTTTATTAAAAAAAAATTATTGATTATCAACTTTTGTTTGTAAGTTCTTCTTAAAGAAAATTGATGATATTCACTTTAAACATAATATGATGGGATTGACATCCACCGTGGTCATAGTTATTTAATTTGAATTTTTTTAATTTTATTTCTTTTGCAGATATGCCTCAATTAGGGCAATTGAGACCAAGTCTCCCATTGATGATCAACAATGGCTTACTTATTGGGTCCTCTATTCTATGATTACACTCTTCGAGCTCACCTTCGCCAGAATCATTGAATGGTAAACTTTATTGTACTCTTGGCCCATGAATATGTTAGTGGGACTTGTGAAATGGGAATCTCCTTTGAAAGTGCTTCTGGATGTAATTTGGAACCAATAGGCCTCTGATGGTAAAATTGTTGAATAACAGTATGCTTGAGTTCTCCCTTACCTCATCCAATAAGCCATAAATTTGCATTACCGCCCAAATGCGTGTGTGTACATTCATACCCTCAGTAGCTTTAGCTTTTGTTAGCATCCCGTGTCTGATATGAATCCTTGTTTTTTTCTCTAACTAATGGGAATTTGACTATTGAACCAAAGCAATCATCTTTATTATGATCTACGGATCTCTATTATGTGCTATTTCTTGTCAGTAGAATATAGTAGGGCTTTTCTGTTAATTTTTCTTGTTCTTGAAAGGCATCATGTGATGAATTATGACCTTTCATATTTTGGTGCAAGTGTAATATATTTTTTTGATATGAAATAAATTTTAAAAAAAGATTAAACAGTCTGAAATTTCAACTTTATCTTCATAATGTGATGAAGGTAGAGAACTCATATGTCGTTAAGTTATTATTTATCAGGACTATTTAGTCGTTGCTGGAATATATATAATCTGTAATGGCAGGATACCAATTTGGTCATATGCAAAGCTCATTTTGACTTGCTGGCTGGTTATCCCGTACTTCAGTGGTGCTGCATATGTCTATGAACACTTTGTAAGACCTCTCTTTGTTAACCCCCAACAAACCATTAATATCTGGTACATACCAAGGAAGAAGGATGTCTTCAGCAAGCCAGATGACATTCTAACTGCTGCAGAGAGATACATTGAAGAGAATGGGACTGAAGCATTTGAGAAGCTTATTCGCAAGGTATGAAATGAAGCATTAATGATTTTTTTTTTCCTTGCTTACCGCTGATTTTGGTAGCTTACTGATTCTAAGAATAAGCGGTGATGGAACTTGAGAGGCTAGTTGAATACAAAGATTATACCTATCCCTAACTAACAGTGAATGAGGCATATTTGGTAGTCTGTTAATGGTTATGGAACATAAATATCAACTAATCTAGTCTATAAATGTGATAATTGCTTAATTTCTTCTTTCTCATTTTGCAGGCTGATAACAAACACAATATTTGACAATGACTGTAGATATTGATGCTTGTATCTTTCAGTTTACTCTGCTATCCAGCACCTTATTGAAATTACTCTGATTAAAGTTCTCTACTTCTTTTTTTAACTGAATCCAGAGTGTTCTTTTTTCTTTTTGGTCTAAGATGGTCTTGTCGTTTTGTGAAGATACTGGACGTTGTAGCTCGTAATTTAAAGTTATAATATGTAATTATCATGTCATCGCTTGGTGTGATGGTGCCCCTTTTTTACCATTTAATATTTTTTAGCATTGCACAGAACTCTCATGGACAATAAGGGAAGTGAGAAACACCTGCTTTCTAAATATAATAAGCGTTGATTCTTCTTGTTCCTTGTTTTTGGACTAAAAAAACACTGAAAGTTGCATCAGCTTGTTCATATGGAGTTGATCCAGTTAGCAATACAAGTTATATTCCTTATTAAGCCCTTGAAATTCAATATCAATGTATGAACTCTTATCCTCAAATGTCTGACATGATGGCATCTTTTCAAGTTCCTTGAATGACTACTAAATTCTAAAGTATTGCTGCTAAGAACTAAAATGTAGTTAATGGTAGCTATTTGTTGCAATTATTGTGGAATATTATTATTATTCACGGTAGCATTTTGATTTTTTTTTTTTTCCGGTCTTCAACTGCTATATTTCCAGCAAGATCTGAACAAAGTGCTACTATGTTGCAGCACTCACCATGAATGAAATATATGCACTGCTGCACATTGTTTGATGCTTTCTAGTGAGCTAACAGAATTCCCACCCCTTCTAAATATGCAATATCCTATATGGTGATTCTTAATGCGAACTCCAGCCGCAATATTTCTAGATCTTCAAATGCATGGATAGCGAGTGTTTCGGTTAGTTGTCCTAGGCTGAAGTTCTCAAACGGCATTGTTTGTTCAAGCACTGATTTTCTTGGGACCTCGTAGTATGATTTAACTGGCAAGTCAATGGTTTCTAAAGTTGAAGCTGGCGGTGTGTTGATAATAAGACCTAGCCAAACTAGACCTATATCAGTGGATGCGAAATGCCTGATTCCATTGGAAACATATTTTAAAAGGAAGAAAAAAGAGTGAACACTAGAACTGAGAATCTGAACTTGAAGTCTGAAAGCTTTAGGCAAAAGCTGTAGATGCTTAGCTAATGTTTAGAATGCTTGTTACTTGTGAACATGGGAAACAAACAAGACTTGTAGCAGATAGAATAAGGCAGCAGCTGCTGTCATCATTAATTGATTAGTCACTGCTTCAGTTCAGGATAATATCCAGGAAGTGCAAGAAAGTGAAAGGCTACATTTATTTTTGTTAAACAGTACTTAAGATAACCAGTATCCTGTGATCATCGCAACTGAGATCTTGTTTACCAAGGCCCTGAAAACGCTTCCCTCTTCTAGGCAACAGTATCCATTGCTAATCAAAATTCAGGCCTCATTTTCAGCCTGAGTCTCAACATCATTCAGAGCTTGAAACAAATATTCCTGAGCTTCTTCAAGTGCAGATTCCTTAGCATCAGCAGCATACAAGATCTTCTTGATTGCAACTGCCATCTGCAAGCAAATACACAGGCATGAATATAAGAAAAACTTGCACCCCCAGTTAATATCTCACTGAAATATATTGTTTCGTTTATATGAATAAATATACAAAATTTCTCCCCAGAAATCTTACTGGGATATCCTCCAAGTCAGGCATTTGGCAAAGTAGTTCTATATCCCGCAACTTTGCAAAGTAAAAATCTCTCTCTTTTTCCAAATGGTCCATGGAGAGCTTGAGGTCAGCGACCTGTATGCATAACACAAACTTTTTAACACTCACAACGCAAAATATAGTTTCCTATCACATGGCCTACAAAAGGAAAAACAATAACTGAATATACAACTAAAAAACTATACAGATAGCATCCTAACAGAAAGCGAAATGTTGATAATAGATGCAATCAGTAGAAAAGAGTCAAAATAACTGAAACAAAAGACAGAAGATGGTTTTCATGTATTATTGCATAATCCCCAACAACTGAGTAAAAAATTACCTGCATTGGTTGCCATCATATAGATGAAAGCCAAGGGAAATGAAACCTACTGATGTCTTGAAGTTCAAGCCAAAAAAACATAAACTAATGCTTGATACCTCTTTGGACAAAATCTCAATTTCTGCTGAAGAATTAGCCCCACCTGCCACAGGAGATCCCCTTCCTTGCTTTGGCCCTGCAGTAGTGTGCATCAAACAGCAATGAACAGGACAGCAAAGGAATAAAGTAAAAATATAGGGTGCAAAAGAAATGATTTACATTGTATACTAACCAGTCATTTTACTCATGCTGACAACATCACCAGAGGCAGAACTCTGCATATTGTTTGATTGCAGCGATTTTGAGGTCTTCTGAAAACCCTTGGAGTTCCGATCCTTTCCACCCTTCATTCTCCGTTCCACAGGGTTATAATTCCTGTCATGAGCATAAAATAAGCAATAACATACGTTCGAGGTTGGTTAAGATAAATACAAAAACAATCATGGTCAAAGAGTAAAACATAGCGAGAGAATCATGAAAGAAGAAGCAACAAACTCATTCATTATGCCACCATTAACAGAATCACAGTATCGTTTCAACCATTGTAAGAACTCTAAGTTGTCCAAAGGTCGACCTTTAACAAGCCTGTTAACTTCAATATGCTGCCATACAACCCATGAACAAAATGTTAGCCCTAATATTAAAATAAACCTTCCCAACCCTATTGCCAACTGACATACTGACAGAGTAACTAAGAGAGAAACAATAAGTATACATATTGAAACAAACAATCATCTCAATCTTAACCTCAATCATAGTATTAATACACAACCACCTGCACATATAAATAACATCAGCATTTGATATACCATGACAGAAACCATGCTTTATATGTTTTGACTTCACTGGTGCAAATTGCTCTGTGGTTGATCCTCTAAGGACCAACAGCCTAAATGAGCTAACTGGGCTCAAATTTTTAGCACTAAAAATATATGGTATTATGTTTAGAAAAAGAAAAGGTCCGAATATGGCTTGATAGCATCAAAATCTCATCTTGGAATAATGCTAGACTTCATGTTGTGCATTCACCTATGAATCCAAGGATTTGCACAAGAAATGAAACTCAGCATTCAGAGTTTTATTCATGAAATGATGCACGACAAATTCAGCTCAAATTTGAAAATTAAATTACCTTTTCAATTTTCAGCTTGTTGAATACATCCTGCAGAACCTTGTAATTTTGGATCATATCATATTCTGTCTTTGCATCAAAATTAACCTACAATAAACCACATTGAAATCAAGAGGAAACCATTCCACAGTTACAATAATTGACAAAAAAGACGAGGGGATTTGATTGTCACCTTGTGCATAGGAACAACTCCTGGATAAGTCAAATCCATCATCTGACACTGCACAGCACCAGATGCAGCCTAGCCAATAGATTAGTAAGAGAAAAAGGGATTAATATTTCAGAGGAGCCTAAAGAAGTGTAATGAAACCATCATCCAAAATCAAACCCATTCAAATATAAAAACTTCGAGAGCAAAAGAAGCAGTCTTCATTTATTTATAAATATGATATCCAGAGATAAGCATTTCAACAACTCAAATCAACGAAGTCTTAGTCTCAAACTAATTAAGGAGAAGAGCGCATCAGCAACTGAACAAAAATTAGTTGCGCAAAACTTCTGAAATCCAAGTTGTCTAAAAAGCCAGAAAAGCTAATTCAACTCCTAGTATGGAATGTCTTAAAGGCCAAATCAAATTTGTAATGGTAATTGAAAATTATTAATAAATCAATCTTTGTAAGATTCACAAAAGCATGTAATGATATACATATCTAGGAAAATGAAAATGTAAATTCACTTGCAGGGTTCTAGATATTAAACCACAATACACATTAGTTCCTAGCCATCTACGGCTCTTGAGACCAAAATTGCAAGCCCTATATCAGAATATCAGCAGGAAAAAATCATCCAAAACAATTAATTTTATTGGTCTTAGTCCTTGGACTTATTAAGTTCCTAGAAGGTGCTTCCCTGTGATGTCATCTAAATAATTCATTACCATCAAGTGCACTGTACTGTAAGTTATAAAAACTACTGAGTGAAATTCTAATGGGATATTTCAAGAACAAATTTCCAGTACATCCAATGAGATGAATTCAGAAACCCAGTTGATGGCATTTTGCAATAATGCAAATGCATCTACCCCATGACAATAAATTTCTTAGATTGAGGATAACTGATATCTAAATCAATCTTAGCTAATGCACCTCAAGCTCTCTTGCACTTCCAGAAAGCATAAAACAATATAACTATCATCTAGGTCAATTTCTTATTGTCGAAAACAAAAATTAAAAAAAAAAAAAAACTCTAATTCCAGAATTTGATTGTCAAATATGTTTTCTAAAAGTGATTGTTAATAACGGAGCCTTTTTGAAGTTTTCATCTTTAGGTTTCCACAATAAACATATGTAGAAGTTGTATAGATAAAGATAGAGCAATTCTTTTTAGTTGCAATCTAAAGTGGATAAAATGAAGCTAAAATGCTAATATGTTAAGGGAGAAAAGAACAAAATTAAAGTTAAATGCTACCCACAAAAAAAAAATTCTCCATTTTGATCCTTCAAGAAATGAAAAATGAAAGCTATTGTAGAATGATAAATAAATGTTATAAAGTGCCTTTCTTTTCTTTTTTTTCCCAGCGAAACAGAGCCCCATTTTAAAGTAAAATACATATAATGTTTAGAAATGATTGGGGAACCCAGTAATGCATGTCAAGAATTCTTAAAACTACACAACAATAATAATTAGTATTCGCTCAAATCACATAAAAATCAAAACTTTGATAACAAAAAATGCCCATTTCATGTTTAATAAATAAACGAGAAAGAATTTTTAAAAAATAATAAAAGGCAGAAAAACCTCCTCAATGCGGGTGAGATTGAGCTGAAGCCTATTGTTGATCCATGTTAATATCTCATTCCTTCCAACAAAATAAGCACTATCCATCATCCCTATATTCGAAGCCATTTCTCCTTCTCCGCTACCTTCCTTATTCCCCTCTCCAAAAAACAAATAAAAAGTAAAAAGTAAAAACCCAAAATTTTCGGTCTTTTTGCTATGAAACTGAAGAACTCAAGAAGACAAGAGAAAATAAGAGAAATGTGAATGTAGGAAAGGTTAGATACAGCGGAAAAAATATAAGAGCATGAAATCAGGGACTCTTCTCTCTCTCTCTTCTTTTTTTTTTTTTGTATATATGAAATTCAAGTTTTGAAAAAATAGAAAGTGTTCGATTTTATACACTGAAACGTCCTGAGAAATGAATGGTGAAAGGGAGAAAGAGAGGAAGAAAGAGACAAATGAGAGAAAATGGTTTCTTCTGTTTTGGTTGGCTGTCAACAACCTGCCCCTTTTTATTGTGCTTACTTCTTTTTTATCTTAATTTCGTTTTTTTCTGAACCTACATCCCATCCCACTTTAATCATGTCTAATCCTATTTTTAGAGGGAATAATTATTCATTTTTTCCTTATGTTAAATCAATAGCTTAACTCTCTCTTTTTTTTTTTTTCCAAAAAAAAAGGACATAGTTTATGTCACTCAAACATTTTTCTTTTCTTTTGCAATTAGAGTAGTTTTATTAGTCTTCTTATTTTCTTTTTTTTAGAGAAATAATTTTTATTCACAAAATAGCTACTTTTTTATAATATGATATACTAATAATATATTAAAAAAAGGAAATACTAATATAAAAGCAATTTTTATATAATTAACTTTTAGATATGATAATTACAAAGATTTATTTTACATTATGTAGGGATTTTTTAACTTTTCTTATGGAGTGAGAGTGAAGAGTAATATCTTATCCTGAGAGGATGTCTATGTATGATCACTTTGAAATTCAAAATATTTAACCTAGTTTTGTGTATTTTTTTAATAATATTTTGTATTTTATTTATTGGAGATATAAATTAGATATATTTTAGAAATATATACTTTTTGTGTATAATTGAATATCTATTGTTTTTTTTAACTAATTGAATATCTATTGTTTGTATGATAGTATTTAGTATAAAATATTTGTATTTATATTTTACATACATAATTTTTAATAAAGTTCAAAAACAGCTAAAAAGATTGAAATAATTGTGGGTAGGAGGAAAAAAAATTTTCCTTCTTCCGTCCCTCCAATAGTTAAGAATCTCTGTGTTGTACGAGTTGTATTTTTATTTTTATTTTAAATAAATATTTAATTAATATTAATAAATTGTTGATTTGTGATTACTAGCAAAATATTATTAATAAAAATGAAATAGATAATATAACTACAAAAATGTGTTATTTAGTTACTTTTTAATAATAGAAGAATAAATAGTAAATATATTTAAAAGCATTTAAAAAGAAAACAGAATATATTATTAGTGAAATACTTGTAATACATGTATATGAATTTAAAAATTAATAAATATTGAATTAAAATAATAAATGAAAGGTATATGAAAAATTAAAATTAATTTTTATATTTATTGTAACGTCATGTACATATATAAAAAGTGTTTAACAATAGTTTGTCATATCAGCATATATATAATCAAACTTAAAGGAATTTTGCCACATTAATATTTTATTTTAGCTTTATATATATATATATATATATATAATAAATGGAGTAGAGATAGATAATGAATCTTCATTACAGTTAAGCTATATTGTTGTTTATTTAATTTCCAAATCATGTCTTTATATTTATTACGAAATATTTTTCAATAATTTTCATTTTTCTTAATTGCAAAACTTTTACTAGATGAGATATCTTGGCATAATGAGTATTGCAATTAATATGATATGCAAAATCATATATGAGAGATTGTTGATAATAAAATAATAATTTAAATAATTAATTTTAAATTACTAAAATTCTAAAAAAAAAACAAAATAACAACCTTAGATAAAGAAAATCTCAATATAAGAGATAAACAAGCAAAAATTAACAAAAAACGATTTATAATAATAAAAGGTCTAAACAAAAAACATTTTTGACTGACAAAATGTCTTTGTTTTAACTAAAAATAAATAACTTATATTTATTATGATTTTTTTTTATAACTACACTAAATTGAGACTATTATTTTTATATTATTTGAGAGTGTGAGAATATATGTAATGCATATGAATATGATAAAATTTATGGCTGATAGATTGTAGAGTCCAAGAAATCGGATATAATTTTTGTGGCCTTAGGAGAAACATACTGTCTGGATAATGATAATTGAATGGCATGGCCAATGGATCCACTGGCAAAAGATCATTGTCGCTAAGAATTCAACTTCACATTTTTCAGATGCCTTACTCTGTGTTTGGGAGAGAGTAAAATAAGGAGGAGAGGAAAATAAGAGGTAAAAATAAGGAAGGAAAGAGTTTTTACCCTGTTTGGGAAGGGAGTAAAATAAGGAGGAGGGAAAAATAAAAGTTATTTTTCCCCCTCCATTTTCTCTCCAAAACGGAGAGAAAAAATTGGGGAATGAGGACCAGTGTTGTGAAATGACGATTATGCCTATCTTGCTATCCTCTTATATTTTCTTGGCTTCCGACACTTTCAAGTTCCACAAATATGTGGCAGTAGCATACACTAGATGTCCAACACGTTAAGCTATCTATCACCGTCCATTTTAATGTGGCGTAAGCAAACAGTGAAAGACATCCCATTTTCAGTGTTTTTATTTTTTTTATTTCCAACACAACTATTAGAAATGTTAACGCAGGAGGAGCAGACTGGAAGAGTGCAAAATAAGTAAAAGGGAACACATTCATTTTGTTACATTTCAACATTTAAAAAATATAAATAAATTTATAAATATATTTTTTAAACATTTCACATATAATAATAATTTTTGAATTTGTTTGTATTAACATTATATTTATCATTATATAAATTTCAATTTCATATAAAATCAATTAAATTATAAAATAATTATTTTTTATTATTATACAATATAATTATATATTC